>JAULKM010008479.1:0-14939 GCA_032355605.1 Rubia tinctorum | reverse complement strand
CAACCTTTGGATGGATCATCGGACAGCGAGAGCCTCGTGGATACTACCTCAAACTCAGCAACGGATGACACGGCTTCCGAGTCCTCTTCAGATGAACACAATAATAGATAGTATGATGATTCTTAGTGAACTTATCTATTGGAAAGTTTTCCTTTGTTTTCATTGATATGAGATTTTGAGGTTCATGGTGATGACCTTCTGGAAATCATTGTATTGATTTGAATGCTATTTGTCTGTAGCAAATGGCCATGTGAATAGAAAGGGAAAAAACATGTATTTGTATTAATAGAGAGTTTCTAAAGCTTGTAGTTTGCCATTGATTGAAGTTTTTACCTACTGTATCAGCAAAATCCTTCCTAGAATACCATTAATTTTCTGTATTCCGAGGAAAATAGGAAATATTGGAACTTGGAAGAGCCTTTTATTCAGATGTAATTTGTAATTTTCTCATTGCATGACACGCTTTTTTTGCTCCGGTTTTGTTTAATGTTTTAGTTGTCGAATTGTCTTCACGTACTAATGGTTTTCTTTAGTTTCTTTATTTGTGTCACCATACATATAGATGCTTGAATTTAGATGAAAAAAAATGAGTGAATGAAATTGAATGTAAAAAGTAAAAAGTAAAAAGTAAAAAGTAGAATGATTCTTGCCAAAAATGAAAAATATATCATTTAATAAAAACATCCTAATAAAGTAAGTGTGTCACAAATAGAGAAACGGGGGAGTACTAGTTTCAGGATTTTGACATTTTCTTATTCCGTAGGAGAATCCATAACGGGGATAAATTTTGGGAGATGAATTTTGAAAATGTGGGATATGCTTTTACAATGGGGATGGATTTTGGAGGATGAGTGGAGAGAAGAAGTGGTTCGGCAATGCGGATGAGTGAATTTTTCCCATACTCATCTGCCAACATGTGAGCAAGTGGATTACAATGTTTTTTTTCCTTTTCTTTTTCTTTGTTCTAAAGACCCAATAACCTAATGACACTTGGCATGTGTCATCAAAATTCAACAACCAATTTGTACAATTTAACGGGAAGAAACAGTAACATATAATTTGTACAATTTTACGTAACAATATTTTTCTACTAATTTATATATATCTTAAAAGACAGTTTTGGGAAAGACTGTCTTTCTATAGGATTGTGGAAAGACGGGGTTAATTATAATAATAAAGTAAAAAATTTTAGTTGTAATATTAAAATTTATTGTGCAACGTGTTGTAGTTATAAAGTTTATGACTCGATTAATGCAACACGAAAATTTTATCTTCATTTCTTCTAATTTGCAATTTAAACCTTGTTCTTTCCATGACTTATGAAAAGACTATCTTTGAAGAGACGAACTCATGATGAAAATATAGTGACATGTAATATTATATAGATTCAAGTGCTAAAATGACCATAACTTTAGGTTGAAAGTGACAATATAACCCTATAAAATGAGAAAGTGCCAAAATAACCATAATTTTTTGATAAAATGTGCAGTTATAACCTTTTGTCCCTATTCCAGCGTTGACTCATCAATTTGTTTGTTGACCGAATCTGAAATGACAAAAATACCCTTACCCTCACAAGCTGAATAGAAAATAAGGCGGGGACCACAATAAAGTGGTGTGTTAGGATTAGTTGAATTCTATGATTGTAAAGTGAAAATGAAAGATAAGATTGATTTAAGGGGAGAGAATGTGTATATTAATTATATATTGAAAAAGGTGGAATGAGATAAATTTTGGGGGAATGGATGATTGGAAATGATCTAAGGATGGATATGTATTTGTGTTGTACTGTTGTGCAAAATTTAATATGTTGTGTGGAAAATTATGGCATTTTAACTTACAAGTAGAACATGATTATTTCTAATTGTATTTTACGTATTTTGTATTATTTAGAGCAAACTAGTTTCATCATTCCTAAACAATGTCAATATATCATTCATGTTTGACCCTCATATTTTTCCATCACTCTTAGCCCCCTGAACTAACAGAACTGTTAAGTCGTGCCACTTTCGTTTAGTCAAACTGTTAACTTTAACTTTCGTTAGCTCACATGCAATCAACGTGACATTTTGAGGGGCGAAAAATCTTTTTTTATTCAGCCCCATAATTTTTTGTACTTTGCTTTCTTCTTCCACAAAGTAGGTTAATCTAAGAATTTCAGTTGTGGTATTATCAAAACCCAGCCACACCTCAATATGTTGATCCCACAAACCTTAAATGTTCAATTACTATATCTGAGATCATAAAAATTCTGGAAGTTTCAGTCGCGACTAACGTGTTCAAGTTGTGAGGATGGTTTGGTTGGTGCGCTTGAGGGGCACAAAGTTTGAACATAGAAGGTGTACAATAAGCTTCTACACCCCCTCGTTATTTCAATTATGCATAACATTTGAGCATTTGTAAGAAAATTAATACATTGGCGTTGGGTTGATTAGAGCTAGGTTTTTTAATGCGAATTTGGAGATTTTTAAATTTGAGGATGATGACTGGAAATCGAGCATTGGATAACTTGAATGGAAGTGTAGGGATGATTATGTGATGATTTTTGAACTACAAAACGTGGTTGTGCTGTGTGTGTTTTTTTAATAAAATTTTTGTGGTAGATAAATGAGTTTTGTATTGAATTGATTGATGTTTAGTTGTGTTGTGTCAAAGGGGAACTATCAAAATTTCTCCATCAAGCTGAGACATGGGGGACAATTCGAAGGATATGTTATGTGGGAGGAGAGATTGATTTTGTGGACCATTGTGACAAGGACATGACATCCTTAGAGGAACTAAAGCTAATAACATTTGAATTGGGAGTGGAACGATATCTGTAGTTCTAGTATGTTTATCCAGGTTTCCAGCACAACCTTGGTGTTCCGTATTCATAGTGATACCAAAATCAGGAAAAATTGCATGTGGGTGAAGTTCAACGAAACCATTGAGGTTTCGTGTATGAAAGATGAGTTTGAAGTGGGTAATTTAGAGAAAAGGCTCACCGTTTGTGATGATATTATTTACCCTACAGCTAAGGAAACTGATGCACAAATTGCTGTCGTCGAAGATGAAGAAGAGTGTTACCTTAGTGGGGCTTAGAATGAGGGGGTTGATAATGGTGGAAGAGATGAGGATGATAATCTGCAGATTGATAACAGGGGGGCTAAGGAAAGTGTTTTCATAGGAGGGGAAGGGAACGAGGGGACTGATACTGAGGGAAAATAGGGGGTTGAGAATGAGGGGGCCGAGGTTGAGACTGAGAATGAGGGGGCTTATAAAGATGGGGATGATAATATGCTAGTTGAGAAAGATGAGATCAGGGAAGGTGTTTTCACAGGAGGGAAGAGAATGAAGGGGCAACTACTAAGGGAAACGAGAGGGTTGAGAATGAGGGGGCTGAGAAAGGTGGTAAAGATGGGGATAATGGGGTGCAAACTTAAGATGACCAGTTGATGTGCAAATTGAACATGATGTTAGACTCTTGGATGAGGAAGAGACTACAAAAGCTGATAAAATTGTCCAAAGCAGTAGCATTTCTAAAGTATAACCATTTACAGATGACGATTTCTGTAATGATGAAGAGCTGGAGAAGAGTGTTTCAAACATAGATAGTGATCCTGAAAGTGAGGAGGATGATAATGGTGATGGAGTTCGCAATGGATTTGAGAAGATTGATCATGCAGTGAACATAGATGGTGTGCATGAAAATGTTTACATCGATGTTGACTTTGAGCATGGTTAGACTCTCAAGTGAGCCAACTAGCGCAGTTGGAAGGATCTTAAAGTGCTGGTCCTGAATTCGAAAGGGAGAAGAATGCAACTGGTGGTGTTGATGATGAATATACACTTGAGATTGAACTTGCGCAGCTTCTTGAACCTACAAAAAGTCAAAGAAAAATAAAAAGAAGAAGATTGCAGGTAAAAATAGGAAGGAGGGGATATTGGAAACATTTGATGATATTATGAATGGTCAGCATGATGAAGATAGGACAATTGATTTAGGGGGAAATATAGTTGATGAAGAAGGAACTGGTGGAGTTCGGTTTGTTGATTGTAATGCTGACATACTCATGTTGCACCCCCGATTTGAGGTGAGGATGAGATTTTTCAACTCCATGGAATTTAAGGATGAAATTCGGCACTATGCCATATGGAAGAGAAATGTTATTAGTTTCCTAAAGAATGAGAGGCATCATGTTAAATCTAAGTGCAAGGCTCCATATCCTTGGGTTTGCTTTGCATCAACAATAAAAAAAGATTGAGAGCATTGACTTATTATCAAGACCTTGAATGACGTCCATGAAAAATGCTCTCATCCCTACAAACAAAATTTTATGAACTTGAAGTGGTTGACTAAGTAGTATGCAGAGAGAATTAGAACTAATATGTTGATGCCAGTGACATGCACTAGGAAATTGTGGCTAAAAATTTTGAGGCTACAATTTCCAAAATTGTAGCTAGGAAGACAACAATGGAGTTAAATAAGGGGGTTTCAGTTGAGAAGTAAAAGAAGATACATGAGTATTGCGATGTGGTGAAGAGGAGAATCCCGAGACTACAATGGAGGTTGACTTTACTCCGTTTAGAACTAAAAATGGGAATTAAAGTTTTTTGTGCTAAGTATTATTCTTCGGGCCACAGAAAGAGGGTTGCAAACACTGTAAGATGATCATAGGTTTGGACGGTTCTCATGCTAAGGGGAACTATCCATGGAAAATTTGGCATCAATGGTAATTGATCCTAATAACGGTTGGTGGCCTCTTGCTTGGGTAACTGTAAAGAAGGAATCAACAGTGCAGTGGACATGGTTTTTGGAGCTTCTAAGGACTGATTTTGCCATTGAGTTATTGACAATGAACATCACTATACATTTACATCCGACCAACAAAAGGTCTGATTTTTTAAAAATAATGTTCTTTTATTCTTATAATAAATAATGAAATGCTTTGAATATTTTATAACTAGGTGATTAATTTGATGTTAAATTATGGGTTCTGGACAGATCTCTGACTGAGGTGATACTTGGTACTGCTAACCAATACGTTTGGCACACTTGTACACGAATTTCTAGATTATACACCAATGAAGGTTTTGAAGGGATGCTTTGAATAATTTATAACTTGGTGATTAATTTGATGGTCTGGCCAGAGCTTTGATTGAGGTGATCTCTGGTGCTACTAACTAGTATTGCGTGGCACACTTGTACATGAATAGCTAGATTAAACACTCGGTGAAGGTTTTTAAAGGATTGCTTTGGTCCATTGCTGGGAGTTCAACAATAGATCTGTACCCACAAAGTATGGTTGAGTTAGAATCATTTGACCCTGCAACCTACCAAACAGTGAAGGAAACCCCTCACCCTATGCATTGGGGTAAGACCTTCATTTTCCATCATACTAAGTGTGATTGCTGGCAAATAATTTATGTGAAACTTTAATAGTTGCATACTGGATGCTAGGATAAGTAGATATTGGCCCTAATGGATAGTATAAGAGAAATTTCCAAGGACAAAATTCAGAGAAAGAGACTTAGCATGTTGAAATATCCTAAACCTAGTGGCTCTCTTAGAGGGTAGGATTAAAGCTTCATATAAATATACCTGTCTTTAATGGTGTTGATGGGTATGAGGTGAATGCTCATGGGAGTTCTAGGTTTGGTGTTGATGTGAGAAAGAGATGTTGCAGCTGTGGTATTTGGCAGCTGACTAGATTTCCATGTTCCCATCCAATCTCAGCACCAAAACATAGAGGAGTTGAGGTTAATGATTATGCGGATGATTGCTACTCGAAAATTAGATTTATGACTCTATATGAGAATGTTTTGTTCCCAGTGGTCAAGAAAATTTGCCATCTTCGATAAATGGCCTTGTTCTTGACCGAGCAGTACCTGTGAAACAAACTGGTAGGCCAAAGAATGCAGGGAAGATAGAGGGAGTTTCATCCCAGTATAACCACAGAAAAAAGAAAAACCAGGTTCAACATAGTATTGGATTTTTTTCTTCAATTTACTGCATTTTTCATTGAAAGCTAACCCACAATTTTACTGAATTATGCTCTACAAAATCCAACAACTTTGATTGAAATAGAAGCTCCCACACCACATCCTCTTCGAAGATCACTTAGTCACCCTTTGACAGATGGAGACAAGAAAGCCATTAATGCCAATTGTGAAATGTTGCTTCTCATAATCTTGCTTGATTCACCTACCTTTAATCTAGCTTCATCATGTTGCTTCTCATATTTAATCTTGGACGACCCAGATTTAATTGATCCTAAACGGTTGAGATTTTCTACTTGGAGGGCTAGAATATCACACCTCAATGATAATGCCTCGTTGAGATATGTCCGGATGGCTGACTTACTGTGACCGTAACAGTTTGTGATGACAGAAATAGTTAGCACTTAGCCGGGATGGCTCTCAAAATTAAAATATGACGCTCAAGTTAGTCAGATTGGAGGTGTATATTATTTGATTAGTGAATAATGAGTCATGTATAAAAGAGATAGCCCCTCCCCCAACCAATTTTTATAGATATATCCAAGTTTGGCGGGACGTTGCCCCATTCACCACGTGCCAGGGAGAGGCTTGCACGCCATGCATGTTAGGGCTTGAGCCTACCTTTTTTTCAGTATCCATGTGATTCACCTACCTTTAATCTTACTTTGTCATGACACTTCTCATAATTAACCATTGACGGTGAATATTTAATTAATCCTGGACGGTTGATATTTATCTACTTTGAGACGTGCAGCATCACACCTCATCGATGTATTTCATGAAATAAAAATGTATTGATGAATAATGTATTTGATTAAATTTATTTAGAATTTATTTTTAAAAAAATACAGTTAATCTAACATTATTATATAAGTAAAAGAAAAGAAAAAAAAGAAAACCCCAATGTAATGTATTGAATTTGAGGTTAAGGAATGAACTAAAACGTTGAAGGTTTTAGGTTCGATTCCCACGAGTAACAAGTTTAGTTAAAGTCATTATGGGCTAAGCTCCTGTAATTCATGCCCGAACAGGCCATTCCAACCATGACGTTCCCAACCATGGGCTTCTGTTCACATGCCAGCTCGAGCACAACACGGACTTGAACTATCGAGTCACGTGATGAGTTTGCAAAAATATCTGGCTAGATTGGAGCTCCCATAGGTTTCTTGGCCATACTTTATAATTTGGGAATTATGATGCCTAAGTAGTGCAACAACTGTAGACCAAATGCACATTACTCTTGAAGGTACACTGGCTCACATCAACACATTGTGTGTGGTAACATCTATAATAACGCTACTGGCAAGCAGGCCCAAGCCAACCAGAAGAAAGCAACGGAGACACCACAAGATGCCACTACAGCTCAACCAAATTACTAGGAAAGCGGGACATCAGGGTACATATAACTACAATGGTTAGCAAAGGGGATATGTGACAACATAACGTATACGGGCAAGAGAAAAGTGACGACCGACGCTACATACTGCAGCACCTCGAGAAATGTAGTGGAAACTTCATGTGCACAAACACAATAATAATACAACACGTGGCAGTGCAAGAAATCCTTTCAAGTACTGTCATCATTTTTATGCAATACACAACAAAATGAGGCAATCAATAACTAGAGATGTCACCCTTATAGTTCCATTTACATACAACGACAATGTTTTACGCTACATCCAAATCTCCTAAACCACTAGATATAAAGTTAATGGTTAGGGAGATCTAAATATTAATTATGATATTTATTGGAGTCTATATTATAAAGGTAGATCTATATAAAGGTAGATAGATCTGTAATAGCAATGCCACATAATCTAGCAGAATCAGTAGTTGTGTGTACAACTCTAACATTCTAATATTAATTTCGTGGTTGTTCAAAAAAAAAAATACATACAAGCCATTTGAGTAGAGAATAGTATTTTGGAGCGCCAATGCATGTTGATGTCTTATTTTTATCTCCTTTTAACATATACTAATAAATTGTTGGACTCAGGTTAACATATAACTATATGATGATATATTAGAGATTTCGTTGGGCCAATAGGCCCAATCCTCTAAGGAAAACTTAGGGGCCAAATTAGTCCAATAGGGCCCTCTGTCCGATTGGTCAGCCTTGAGCCTCATTACGAGATAAGGAGAAAGATTAGGTTATAGGTAATCACCATTAAGGTTTAGGTAGTATAAATTCAAAGGTATGTCCCTTTTTAGTCATTCACTATTCATTTACTTGGGAGAAAAGACTAACTTTGACATCAGAAAGTTCCCCCTAGAAAACTTCGGGGCTTGTTTTTCCTTATAGATTTTGGCATAGGGATCAAGAGCGCACTTGGATTGGGTCTCAGGCGCATCAATTGGCACGCCCGGGTAGATCAACTAGTAGCAAGATGTTATAATTTGGCAGAATTGAAGGGAGCAAGGAAGGTGAAGGATGTGGCAACGATCCATGGAGAAGTTGGATCAGCTGATACTGAATAGCTTCTAATTCGAGATTCTCGGACTTGACGGGAGTGCCAACACAGTTGGCTGTTCATAGGTTAAATATCGACTCATCAATCAAACTGTTATGCATAAAAGAAGAATGTTTGCCCCTGAAAGAGCGGAAGCAATCAAGGTGGAGGTAGAGAAACTTCTAAAGGAGGAGATTATCGAAGAAGTATTCTATCCAGAGTGGATTTCTAACCCAGTTATGGGCCCGAAGAAGGATGGTGCATGGCATATGTGTATCGACTTCACAGACTTGAACAAGCGCTGCCCAAAAGATAACTACCTCTTACCGTCAATCGATAAGTTGGTAGAGGCAATAGCAAGGTATCAGGTTCTGGATTTCTTCGATGCTCACAAGGGTTATCACCAGATATTGATGGTGGAGAAAACCATGTTCAGAATGGACGTGGGTACTTTCTGTTACAAGAAGATGCATTTAGATTGAAGAATGTTGGCGCTACCTACTAGAGTTTGGTGGACAAGCTCTTCAAGCAGCTGGTTGCAAATTTTTTTTGGAGATATATGTCAATGATATGGTGGTGAAACTAATGACTTATGAGCATTTATTGGGAGACCTCGAGGAGATGTTTGGGGGATTGCGATGGGAAAATTTAAAATTGATCTGGCCAAGTGTGTAACTGGAGTAGGAGCCGATAAATTCCTAGGGTTTATGGTATGGGGATCGATGTTAACCCATAGAAGGTGGAAGCATTAATGAAGATGAAAACTCCGCAGACCTTGAAAGAGATTCAAAGGCTGACGTGGTACCTAGCAGCTTTGAGCCGTTTCTTGTCAAAGTGTGCGGAGAAGCACTTGCCTTTTTTCACTGTACTATGAAAGGATTTTTTTGAATGGACGGAGGAGTGCGAGAAGGCGTTTGTAGCATTGAAGGAACATCTTCAAACTTAGCCTACATTGACGAAACCTGATAAAGGGGAAGTATTGTACCTTTATATTCCCGCTTATATTTTATCCATTAGTACAGTCTTAGTGAAGGAGAAATAAAAGTGGAAACATCCCATATACTTGTGAGCAGAGCATTACAAGGCCTAGAGACGCGGTACACTACCCTTGAAAGGATAATTCTGGCTCTGGTCCATGCTACTCGAAGACTGCGCATACTTCCAAGGCCACAAGATAGTGTTGCTCACCAACTACCCCATTAAACAGATACTTTTAAACCTGAGCCATGGTGAGAATGATGAAATTTGTGATTGAGTTGGGAGAGCATTATATACAGTTTCAACCCAGGACAGTAATTAACAGCCAGAATCTAGCTAATTTCATAGTGGAGACAATAGAAGTAATTTAGGAAAGTGGTGAAGCTTTGGACGGGGGGATATGGAAGTTGTTTGTGGATGGATCTTCGCACCGGGGGGAGAGGGAAGTGGAGCCGAAGTGTTGCTTACTAGCTCCGATGACCCAGATTACCCTTATGCCCAACATTTCGAGTTTAAGGCCACGAATAATGATGCTGAGTATGAGGCCTTGATTACCAGGATTTGATTGCCTTAGAAGATGAAGGTAGAAAATCTAGAGGTGTTCAGTGATTCCTAGATCATGGTTCAGCAAGTTAATGAGGAGTACGAAGCTATAAAACATAACTTGCGATGCTATATGGAGGTGGTAAAGCCATTGCTAAGGTGTTTTCAATCGTACACCTTGACCCAAGTGTCGAGGGAGAAAACTCACAAGGTAGATTCCTTGAGCAAACTGGCTTCTTCGGATCTAGGAGGGCTATCGCAGAAACAGTTATTGATGGAGACCTTGAGTAAGTGGAGCTTCAAAGAGCAAGAAGTAATGACGACCGATAGGGGTGGAAAATGGGCGGATGGGTCGAATATGGGTTGGATAAAATGGGTAGTAAAAAATATGGGTATGGCTCATTTTGACCCATTTTATAACGGGTCGAGTTGAAACCCGTTAACCCGTAGGTTGAAATTCACTCAACTCACGGGTCAAAAATGGGTAAACCCTCAGGTTTCAACCCATATGGGTTAAAATATAAACCCATGTGGGTTGACATATAAATTGGAAAATTTTCATGTGTTTTCAAATTTAGTCTTCTTTTGAAAGAAAAATTTACCACCCGCTAGCTCTCCTAATTAATCTACGTTAAAGCAAATCTGCATATCATGCGACTGTGCATTGATATGCAGAAATTAATCTACTTACTGTTAATCATATTCTTTGCTCTGTTTCTTTCCCAATTCTGACCAACAATGGTGAGGTTTTAGTTTGTTGCTGTCACTGTTTAAATTTCCGTGTTGAATGAAGGTTTGAAGTTTCCTTCTGCAACTCAATGGTTTTTCCAAAAAACCAATGCTTGATTACTCTGTAACTTGAAATAGGTCATAATAAAAACAGAAATGGGTAAACTCGGGTTTTACCTGCGTGATTGATCATTTTACCGACCCATGGTCAACCCGTAAACCCAACCCATTCAACCCATATTTTCACTTACCCATTTGACCTGTTACCCATTTTACCCATTACTCATTTTACCCATACCCGCTAGGGTTCACAAAAAAAAAACAACCCGCTTGACCCGCGGGTTATGTGTCAATATTTCCACTCCTAGTGATTGGATGACTCTAATTATCATTTATCTTTGGGGTGAAAATCTTCCTCAAGGAACTGTCGAAGCAATGAAGATTCGCCTAAAAGCACCAAGATATGTAATACATGATGATACTTTATATCGAAGGGGCCCCTTACAACCTTTGCTTCGATGTTTTACGCCTTATGATGTAGATTACTTGATCATAGAAGTCTATGATTTTTTTGTGGTAGTCATCAGGAAGCTCATTCTGTCACCAAGAGGCTAATCCACACTGGGTATTATTGGTCGACGATGTTCAATAATGCTAATTAGTATATACAGGCTTGTCATCAGTGTCAGAGCTACATGCCCATTAACCATGTTCCCCAGGACAAGATGATGAATATACATAGCTCATGGCCCTTTGATAAGTGGGGGATCGACCTGGTAGGACCATTCCTAGAGGCTCCAAAAAGGTTCATGTATTCGATAGTAGTTGTTGACTACTTTACCAAATGGGTCGAAGATGAGCCGCTAATGAACATGAAGGGAAAATATGTCATTTAATTCTGTTGGAGGAACATCATATATCGTTTTGGTATTCCAAAGATCATCAAAGCCGATAATGGAACGCAATTTGCTCATGACCTATTTAAAAGTTGGTGTGAGGAGTTTAAAATCCAACAGAAATTGACAGCGGTGTATCATCCGCAGGCAAATAGGAAAGTTGAAATTATAAATCCTACCATTGTTAATGGAATTTGGGAAAGGATCGAAGGAGCATAGGGGAACTGGATCAATGAACTGCCAAGTGTATTGTGGGCCTATTGAACCATGAAGTCTTCTGCCATAGGAGAAACACCATATGGCTTGGTCTATGGCTCAGAAGCAGTAATTCCAACAAAAATTGGTGTGCCCAACCCAAGGATGATGATTGTTAGCAAGGGTACGAATGAAGACAACTGACGCCTGGATCTCAAATGGGTGAAAGAGAATAAAAATATGGAATCTCTCCATGAAGCTAAGGTGAAGGAGAGAGTCAAGTGCTACCATGATCGAAGGGTAAGAAAGGTGAAGTTACATTGGGAGACCATGTTATGAGGAAGAATGAAAAAAAATAGACAAGAGCTCGAAGGGAAGTTGGCTGCAAATTGGGAAGGGCCATAGAGAATCCTCGAAGCTCACCCAGGAGGGAGTTACGTGCTGGGCGTAATGGATGGAGAACGTATACCTTGAAGATGGAACATTGTCAACCTTTGAAACTACCACCATCTCTAGGAGCATGTTGCCTCTGGTTTACAGTTAAGAGTCTAGCCATGGAGTAGCTTACCCAATCAAAAAATAATTTAAGGCAATGACTGTGTTCTTCGATGGGAGATGGTACTTGGTGTAAATAGAAGATCACCCATGTGTCTAGATTATCTTGCTAATGTGTATGCTATGTGTTGCATTTAGTCATTCACAGTATCGTATGCTATGCGCTACGATTGGTCAATCTAATGAAAAGTTGTTGGCGTCAATAATCCTGTTTTAACAACTTACTTATGTAGAAAGGACGAAGTAATTTTATCTACTTACGTCAAAGGACAAAGTCTTAACTTACTTACATCAGAAGGATGAAGTAATTTTATCTATATATGTCGGAAGGACAAAGTCTCAACTTACTTACGTTGAAAGGACGAAGTAGTTTTAAGTACTTATGTTGAAAGGATGAAGTCTCAACTTACTTACGTCAAAAAGGCAAATTAATTTTATCTACACTTACATCAGAAGGATGAAGTCTAAACTCACTTACGTCAAAAGGACGAAGTAATTTTATCTGCACTAACGCTGAAAGGATGGAGTCAGTTTGCTTACATCAAAAGGATGAAATAATTATATACACTTACATCGATGAGATGGAGTCTTCACTTTTACATCGAAAGAATGAAATTACACTTACGCCAACAAGACAAAATATTATTCACTTACATCGAACATTAAAATACTAAATTAAAACACACACACAACATTTCATGTTTACAACAAGAAATACAACATAATATAGTTAAACTACATATAATCTGACCACTGAATCTTCTCGGTCTTGATGCCAGTAGTCCTCACAAAGAGACGATCCGCTTCACTATCTAGAGCTTTGGGAACTTGATTGGTACATCTTCAACGCATGATTAAGTCCCCAGAACAGAAGGAATCGCCCCCGCGATCACAATTTTGGCTGATTGCTGCAACACTTTCCTCGACAGGTTTTTTTGCACTTTCCTTGACAGTTTTTTTGCCTTTGAAGATTTGCGAGAAGGTTTCTCCGAATGTTTCTTCTTGGTAGGAACTACTTTTCGAGAGCCAACAACGACCGTTGGGCGAGTACAATCTAACCATTCCATAATGGCATCGTATACTACATAATGGGAAGGCTCTCTCTCTAGGCCTTGACTCATCATGACATTGGCAGTGTCAAACAAAAACTTAGGAATATCATTGATGAGGCCAATGTTGAGAACCCTGTGCAATAACCCCTAGGCTCGAAGACTATTAGAGAAGGCTCTGATAGTAGAAACCTTTTCTTGCACCTCGTTTTAAAGCCGAGAATTTCGAGTCACGAGATCCTCACAAAATCTAACATTATCGTCGATGACCCTTTGCAATCTAGACGTCTCCTCTTCAAGGCACCTATTTCGCTCTACCATCTCACCAACTCGAGCTATTAACTTCTTGGCTTCCCTCAAATAGTATTCGATATCCCTCCCCAGGGATAAGGTGTGATACAACCTAGAGTTGATGAGATAATGATACAAAGTAGGATACTTGCTCATTATTTATGTAACACTTCCCGATGCCTCATCTCAGTTGGTATTGCACACTTCATCCACCACATTGAGAGCAACAACTGTACAACCAGATGTTGGGCCTTTTCTCAATTCCCTAAGAAGCTTTTGAATTGAAGGGTGGCTGTTACCGTGCCAAGAGGACAACTCCTTATTTGTGGTGGACAGTTTTTAAGTCAACCGGATTAACTCGTGGCAAGTCCTCGATAGTTTGGTCCTGGCCTTAGCCAAATCCTCATTTGATATTTCAAGCTCATTTCTCAAAAGGCACTATGACGAGCAAATAAAAGATAATTATTAAAATCTAATGCAAGAGGAAATTCATTCATATAGCTTCTCAAAAAGAAGAAGAAGTGTACAATCAAAAGAAAAAGAGATTCATAAATCTCTGGGGCATAAACTATGATCGACAGTTTCTTTGTTAGGAGTAGTCTTTGAAGGCTTCTTAGGGTTGGTAGCTTGGGCATCCTTTTCCTTCGAAGAGCTAGAAAATTGCAAATTCCGAGCCTCAGAGTTTAGCTTAGCAGAAGAAGTCTCGAAGTTAATCTTTCGAAGCTCCTCAGCAGTAAAGAAATTCTTGGACTTCTTGATGAAGTCAAGCAGCTAAAACTTGATGCCACCTTCTTTAGTAGCCTCGCCCCATTTAGACTGAACTTGCTTTCTAGCCTCTTTTTCAATACATTGTTGGAGGTCCAAAACATGCTCAATGGAAAGTAGAGGAGACACGTGACCGACCATCTCATTGCGACCCATCTTCTTCGACGATAAAAAAATGCCAACGAAGAGACGATAGAAACTAGTAGCTCATCAATTTGTTGGCAAAACACTCCAACAAAGCATGCCGAGCCTCGGGCTGACATTTCTTGGGCAATCATTTCATCTCGTCCTTCAATTTCTTCAGCTCCTTGTCAAACTTCTCTTCTGCAACTTTAAGTTCCAACTCGAGCTTCGTATGCTTTTCCTTGTGAACGGCCTCAGCCACAACTTCGAGGGGGCCCCGTAGGAGGGAAAAGAAGACGCTCGAGAAAGTGTTGAAAAGTAAACTTGATTTTGGGTTAGCCCAAATGACTTCTTAGTGGCCCATTATCTAGAAGAAGTCCAAAGAA
>JAULKM010008470.1:0-14939 GCA_032355605.1 Rubia tinctorum | reverse complement strand
TCACCAAATATAATCCCTTGAAGAATATCTCGTCCATATCTTTTTCCATAGCTAAATATTCCAAATCAATTCCAATTTCATAAGTCTAATCCAATCTCATAAATATAGGAATTGATATATTCTCCAATCAAAACATTATGAACGAAATCTTCCTTATATCACTAACTTTCCTTCTTCAACACAAACTATCCATATTTGCATAATTTCCACAAATTGTTAACTAGATAAAATTTGGACTTTACATTTTTGATAAAATTCAGCTCTATGAAGACCAGTTACAACAAACTGAACAAGACTTACATAAATTAGATAATCCAAGAAATTTAACTGCCTATAATCAAGCAAAAGCAAATTTAACTCCTGCTCTTAAAAATCAAGAAATCTATTGGAGACAAAAACCTAGATTAAAATTTCTAAAAGATGGTGACACTAATACTAAATTCTTCCACCAAACTGTTAAAGGTAAACAAAAAAACAACTCATCTCATCCATCAAGGAAAAAATTTAAATTGGCTACATAACATAAATGATATCAGTTCAGAAGCAGTAAATTTCTGCACTAATCTCCTAACAAAAAGAGGAATCAAACCCCTCTGAAATCAATGCTTCATGGTTACTAAAAAACATTCCAAAAGTAATAAACTTTGAAATGAACTCAAGCTTAATCAAACCAGTAACCATGACTGAACTGAAAACAATAGTCAATTCAATGGATCCTCATTCACCTACATGATGGATTTGCTAGCATATTTTTCCACAAATGTTGGGAATTTATCTAAAAGGATCTATTTTTGGTTGTGAATGATTTCTTAAACCTAACAGAAATACCAAAAGCAATATCTACAACAATGCTAGTACTAATTCCAATAAAATAAGTATGCACTACTTTTAAAGGTTACAGACCTATCAGTTTGTGTAATTTCACTAATAAAATATTCTCAAAGGTCTCATCTGGGAGACTTAAACCTTTAATGAGCCAATTAATCAGTTTAGATCAATCTTCTTTCATTTCAGGAAGAGAGTTAGCTGACAATGTGCTACTTATGCAGGAAATGACTAACTTTCTACATTAAAAAACGAAAGGCTATAACATGTTTATAAAACTTAACATGATTATAAAACTTGACATGATGAAAGCATTTGATAGGGTCTCCTAGTCCTTTCTAAATGAAATGCTCTTACAGTTAGGTTTTTCTAAAATTATGGTCAAAATTATATTGGCAAATATAAAACTCAACTTTCTTATCAATTTTGATCATCAGAACTCCTTTCAGTTTCTTCCAAGCATTTAGAGGAATTAAACAAGGGGACCCTCT
Source organism: Rubia tinctorum (assembly GCA_032355605.1). Classification (NCBI taxonomy): domain Eukaryota; kingdom Viridiplantae; phylum Streptophyta; class Magnoliopsida; order Gentianales; family Rubiaceae; genus Rubia; species Rubia tinctorum. The sequence continues at coordinate 13,623 of JAULKM010008470.1, read as the reverse complement.
ATCCCTCTAGCTCTTTGTGATAATTGCTAAAGCATTCTCAAGGAACCTAAATTCCTTTTTAAATACTCTTCACTTCAGTATTAAAATCTTCCTCCACAGATGTTGCACACATCACACTTATCATTTGCTGATGATACGACAATCTTTTTAAAATATACTAAATCCGGACTCCAAACAATAATCAGTGTCTTAAAATCCTATGAAATGGTCACTGGCCAAAAAGTTAATTTAAAAAAGTCCTGTTTCTTTATATAAAAAACACCCCTCAACAAATCTGTAACAATATCATAACTAAATCTAGCATGATAAAAGGAAGTCTACCATTTAAATACTTAGAAAGCCTTATCTTTACTTGAAGAGTAAAAAATAGCTACTTCCTAAGCATGGTAACTTCTAATCAAGCAAGAATTAACTCATGGCAAAACAAATAACTATCACCAGTTGGGAGAATTATTCTAATCAAACATGTTATATCATTTATTCCATTACCCTTAATCATAATATTAAAGCCACTAATCACATCATTGACTTAATTCACAGTTTTTTGGCTAAATTTCTCTGGAATTCAAACTCTAATAATCAACAATCTAGAAGAATCTGGAGATTATACACAAAACTATGCCATCCTAAAGATCAAATGGCCTTGGTTTTAAAAAAATCTACACACAATGACTAAAAGTTTTTCTATAAAACTTTCGTGGAAGCTTCAAATGGGATAATCCATATGGAAAAAATCCATGTGGTCTACGCCTGATCACAACAAAATAACCAAAACATAGAATAGAATCAAAGAAGTCAATGATATTTCTCTGGCAAACACCAAAATAATTTAGGAAAGGGGCAAATCTCCTTCTGGGATGCCAATTGGACAAATTTAGGTCCATTGTCTTCTTTTTGGGACTCTAATTTAGATATTTCGTACACAGACTTAACAGTGTCGGATTTCCTGAATGAACAACACTCTTATATTCAATCAATCAGTCCTTACCTGCCTCAATCAGTAATTTTGAATCTGAAACAAACTCACGTCCTAAACCTGAATTATGAGGACATCACGGTATGGAAGCCTAATCACAATGGTGTTTTTAGTCTAAATCAGCTTATAAGATCATTAGACACAAAAAAATGAAGATTCATTTCTTCAAACATGTATGGGCTGGAAATCTCCCTTTTTTTCTTCAGTTGGAGATTGCTTTATAGAATATTAGCTCTGCCTGATGTTCTAGAAGACTTTTCATTTTGTCTTCCATCTATTTTTTGTTTCTGTAAGAAGGATTCAAAATTAATCCATCATTCTTTCAACTCTTGCAAGGCTATTAAGCAATTATGGGACAAAATAGATTAGGTTCTAAATTTAAACATAAATCAGACAAAGTTCCTATGGGATAGATTCTTTTACTGGAACTTGTCTTCAAAACATAAAAGGTCAGTACTATAATCAGGATAGTACCTAATATAGTCACCTGGTTTATCTAAAGCTAGAAACAATTTCTTATTCGAAGATATCAGGCCATCTAGTGACTATATACTTAGAAATGTAATACTACATATTAATGAAATCCTGTTGAGTATGAAGCTGATTTTTCTTTGGGATTTGTCCTTCGCTTGTGGCCATAGACTCTTTCTTTGTAGATCCACTGTTAAACAGCCAAGGAAAAGACCTCATGAACAAGGTCGGATGTTTTCAAACTCAACATGGATGGCTCATCATAACATATATCTCTCTTCGTATATCTTGCTATTATCCCATAAATACGATATCGATGTTTACCATTTTAGGCCTGCGTGGGCTAATTAATACATGTTCATTACCTCACTTGGGCATGTCCTTATCAAAAGCCCCTAGAAAACTAGATATTCACTCGAGGATACGAAGTTTCAAGATGAGGGATCAAAAACCTTCGAGGTGATGATTTTTAGACTTAATTTAATTAGTATTCGAGATGGCATCCTTCAGGAAGACTTTTGAGGTCATGATTTATAGATTAGGCTTAATCAACATTCGAGGTGGAATCTTTTGAGCATCATTTAGAACCTCGAGTAGATATCCAGTTTTCTCATTCTTAAACCTTGGTAGTATATGAGAAGGCACGCGTGGCCTTTCACTCTTGTGTCCAAGCGCGTGAAGATTGGCAGATTCTTAAAAGGTACGAAAATATTCTCACGTCTTTTCAATTTTTTCATTTTTTTCGAGACAATGATTACTTTTAATGCCATTTTAGGCTTCTTAACTACCCATTTTCTTCCAAAATTCCCTTCATTTTATTTGCAGGTATTTCACAGAAGGAGTTTTCTTCCCAAGCTCTCTCTAACTTCCGTTATCCACTTTCTTCATCTTCTAGCAATCCTTTCTCAGAAACCAGTAAGTTTCGACGCTCATTTCTATTTTTCTTCCCTTTCTTTCTTCATTAATGGTTGTTTCCGGTGAGGAGTCTACTAAGAGAGGGTTATCCGATAGGGTTAGGTTAGAGGAGGAAACCATTAGTTCATTGGAAAATATGAACTCTGATTTTGATGTTAATAGTTCTGGGGGGTCACAGTATGATTCCGAAATGGAAGAAGATGTTATAGGTCAGACCAATTACAATTAAAAAGGTTGGCCTATCAACGATATGCCTCCTCAAGGTTTCAAGAGTGTCTGGCCTCCAGGTTTGGGCAAACCCTACGTGAGGAGGTCCCCTATCACCGGTGAGGTTGGGTTTTATCCCCCGACACATGAGGAAGAAATGGAGGAAATTCCACCTCTCAAGGAGGGAGAATAATAAGGAGAGTACCTCGAGGGAGGAGAAGGAGAAGAGGAAGAGTACCTCGAGGAAGAAGGGGGAGATGCATCTCTCGAGGAGGAGATCTACCAATGAGCCCCCAACCCTGAGAGGTCAGAAAGCTATCTCAAAGATCATATCTTTGATTCCCCTAGGCCAAAAGATCCCCCCATATGTAGATTTCCAATTCCCAAAGGTAGGTGAGTCCCCTTACAATCTTCCCTAGGGTAGATCAGTCATCTTCTTAAAACACATTCGTTCAGGACTCTAATTCCCTTTTCCTCCATTATTTTCTAAACTCCTTAAGGAATTTCAAGTTAGTACAGCGCAAGTGCATCCCAATATCCTGGTTATCATCATGATGTTTCTGGAGAGATGTAAGGAATTTGGGATCAAGTCAAAGTACAAGTTTCTCCGTTCGCTGTATAGTGTGTCTCACTGTGGCAAATCTATTGAGAACACTATCATGCTCACTAGAAGGGAGAAGAAACAGAAGGTCTTCATCGTTCCTTATCACTCGGGTAAATGGAAGAGTCGTAGGAAGTGGATTAATTTTAACAGCATGAGATACAAGGTTCCCCAATGGAACTCGAACATAAAGGTCGAGTCTTCAGAGGGTGGAAAGTACTCTTATCCTAGCAACCTCGAGAGCAATAGGAGCAACCTCTTAGCCTCATACTTGAATTATAAATCCTTCTCCAACTGCGATAAGACTATCGACAGTTTCATCTGGTCACCCCAAATTTGCGAAGAGTTCGTTTACCAGAAGTTACATAAAAGTAGGAAACAGTCCAATCCCCGAAATCCCCCCCCCCCTCGAGAAAAAAAGGCAAGACGATAAAGACAATTTTTGAGGACCTCTCTCAGGAGCACCCTCTTGAGACTTCTCTTAGTGATTTTAGATCCTCGAAAATCTCCGAAGGTGTTAATAAGTTTTATTACTTCATTTCTTTATTCTTTTTGCTTTCTAGCTCTAACCTTATTTTCTTTCTTTTCTCAGTGGGTCTCGGTTTAGCTCTGTTTCCAAAGAATGATGGTAAAAAGGGTGGCTCTACATCCTCAAACCAGACACCCACCAATCCTCAGGTGAGTGGTGGAAAGCCTCAAAAGTACAAGATGTCTAATCAAAATACTGGTTCTTCTAGGAGGAACCAACATCATAAAATAGACAACAGCGGTGGCCGAGTTCCACCTGTTCCTCCCCAGGATAACTCACAGACTCTATCCTCGAATGCTCTTGCTACCTCTTTGAGTATTCCTATCATTGATTGGTGGGTTCTACAGCCTTTTGGCTGCAATGGTGAGGTTAATTTCCCTTTTTTGTACACACATATGTTTCTTTGATTTTACTAACCTTCTGATTCTACTGTTACACTTGAGGCATCTCAACACCTTGATGTGGCAGCCCAAAAATTGTTTTCCTTCTTGCATGTACTGGTCTCCGAATATAGCCTAGTGCAAGAAAATATCAAAGAAAAAGAGCTTGAAGTCTCCAAGATGGCAGCGGTACTTGAGGTTGAGAAGAAGAAAAATATAGAGCTTGAAGCCAATAATAGGAAGGCCACCTTGGAAAAAGAAACTCTTAAGCGAAGAATAAAAGTGGCTGAAGACCCTAAGGCTCAAGCCTCTCTCCTCAAGGCCTTCAAAGAAAAGTTGTTGACCAGCACTGAGCTATTCAACTTATTTGTCGAGCTCCAAGATTTTTCTAAGAAACTTAGATGTACCCTTCTAGATGAGGGAGAGCTGAAGCACAAACTGACCTCAAGCCTGTCTAAGGATGATGTTGAGTTTGTGGAATCTCTCATCAAGCCTGATCTCGTGGAGGTTCTCGACACTAAATGGGATACAACAGTCAAGGGAGACCTGAGTTTCGCCTTCCTAAACTATTTGAAGGCTTGGGGGGGGGGGGGCGCTTCCACATGGCTGAGGACATTCAAGCTCTTACTCCCGAGGTAGTAGTCGCTGGTGAGATTTAGCAACCAGCCATAGAAGAAAAAGCTGTGAAAAATCAAGTTCAACCTACCTCCAAAGAGATTGCTAATAGGGTAGGGAATCAAGTGTAACATTTGCCTATTTGGCCCCCTTGTGTAATTTTTACTTTTTCAACAAAGAATAGATTCTGCTTACTGATTGTTTCCTTATATTTAATTTTAATTAATTTTTTTCATAGTGTAAATAACTGATAAGGCAGCTGGAATGCCTCTACAAAGAACTCTCTGATACTTGAATAGAGATTGATGAGACCAGCGAGCAACTAATGTCAATGTTAGACCTCTCCAAATGTAATGATGAAAATGAGTCCCTTCGTGAGGAAAATAATTGATTTAAGGGAGAGTTAGAACTATGGAAAAGGGTGAGAACCCTTCCTTTCAAGGCTTGCTAGAGGATTGCAAGACCAGGAAGTACAATGGAGTGGTATCTCTCGAGTTTGAGTTGTGATCCTGCCGAGCTGGATTATCAGGAGATGATACATCAAATTGCCAATACATTCGGATCTTTGAAGAGGTGCCTGGCTTATGCGAACAGACTCCCAATTCTTGAGACTCATCTTAATCTCAGCTGGACTGAAGCATACAAATACAAATTCCAAGTTCAAGAGATAGTAAAGCTTCATAGGATGGCTATGAGTGAAATTGAGAGGTTAGAAGAAGCTCTAGCTCAGAAAGGTGCACCTATTGTAGAAGATCCCTTCCTGGTTGAGTCGGTTCTTGTTGAGAATTCTCGATTTCAAAAGAAATAAAATTCTATGGGTTAAAGATCGGAGAGTTGGAGAAGGACGTTACTCTCCTGGATATGAGCCTTCGAGCTCACTTACTGTTCCACGGGATCGCCAACCCCAAAATTATAGATAATAAACTTTTTCCTGGAATTTTACTTAGAGCTTCCCAACATTGGCTCATTGATCTCGAAGTAGAAAATATAGGGATTGACCAAGAAAAAATAGCCTCCAATGCTATCTTGGAGTGGATATAAGAGCTGGGAATCCGTAATCCTTCCCACTCGAGTTGTCGAAGATCCTTAACTTCAAAGAAATTAGGATCTGAGAAAGGTGATAAAGGTTGCAGATCTTTGAGAAATAAGAACAAACAAACCTCCAAGAAGCGTGGTATATGTGGGGCTAACTCTTCTAAGAATTCTCACCAAAAGCCCAAGTTAGATCCATCAGAGTACCCTGAAGTGGAACAGATGAAAGACCTTCAACGTGCTTCCAGAATCAAGATGGAAGAGCTTAAAAAGCTTGAAGTTAGGCTAGGAAATCTAGGCATATAAGTTATAGGTATTCTCTTTGTATTATTATCAAGTTTTCAAATTGTAACTCGAATTGTAACTTATTCGATGTATAGAATGTATCAATGTTATGTACTTATAGTATGCTTTGTATGATTTGTGAATACTTATCATAAATTATGTTGCTTATCAGCTGTAATCATTTATCACCTAGCCCATTGAACCTGTATGTAATCTAGTAGTAAACAAAATCAAATAGATCAAGTTTCTTATCAGCAAAAACATTAAACGGATGCACTGTCAAAATTGGTGTAGAATTGAGTAGCTTATCATCTTTCTCCATCAATCATTTCGTTCACCAAATGAGAGTAATGTTACATAACTAGTGCTGCTTATCAGCATTTCACTCAATCATCAGCCTCAAGAGCTAGAACTATTACTAAGGGTGCCATTTATCAGCATCACCCATGTCTTTGAGAGTGCCGCTTATCAGCATGTCACTCATGTGCTCGAAAGCACTGCTTATTAGCACATCGCTCTTATTTTCTCGAGTTTCTCTTATCAGTATATCACTCTTATTTTTTTGAGTGTCGCTTATCAGCATATCACTCTTATTTTCAAAGTTGGCAATACTTTCTAAAGTTGGTGATATTCTATCTACTGGGCACCCTTGCTCCATTCATAGATTCGAGGACATAGCTAGCTCTCGGATATGCTTTCACCACCTTGTAGGGCTTTCTCGGTTAGCAGCTAACTTTCCTTCAGGTTCACGGCGACTCTTCTCATTTTTCCTCATCACCAAGTCTCCTAGATTGACCAATGCCTTTTTATACCCTTCTATCATAGTAGCGCTTGACTCTTTCTTTTACCCTAGCTTTGTGCAGGGATGCCAACTCTCACTTTTCCTCCACCATATCAAGGTCTAAACACCGATTCTCCCCATTAACTATCTCTTTTGTGGCTACCATCAACCCCGGACTTGGAAATCCAATTTCTGTTGAGATCACTACTTTCGAGCCATACACCAAGCTATATAGTGTTTCACCAGTGGCAGGAGATTTAGCTGTCCGAATGCCCATAAAAATCTGGGTATTTTGGACACCCAGTTTCCTTCAGCCCCCTAGAGCCTAGCTCTTATACCATTCACTATTGTCCGGTTGGTTACTTCCACCTGACCGTTAGCCCGTGGATGGTAGACTACCGCTACCTTTTGTTGTATCTTATATTCCTCACTCAACTTTCTAAACAAATCTTGGGCAAACTGCGTCCCATTATCCATAATTATTATCCTCAGGATCCTAAAGCCGCACAGTATGTTCTTCCAACAAAATGTAATGACTGTCTTCCTCTTTATGTTTTTCAAAGGCTCAGCTTCAACCCACTTCGTAAAATAATCGACATCTACAATAAGATACTTGAACTTCCCCGAGGCTTCTGAAAAAGGTTATAATTGATCAATCCCTAACTTATCGAATGACCAGGAACTATGGATGTTCGTCATTTCTTCCTAGGGGATGTGAATAATTGGAGCATGATTATGACATTGGTGACATGCATGCATGTACTTTTTTGCATCATCAAACATCATTGGCCAATGATACCCTGCTCGAATGAGCTTCTTTACCACTGATCGAGCCCCTGATAGCTACCACATATACCTTCATGAACCCCCCTTATCAAATAATCAGCTTCGTAAGGGGTGACACATCGAAGCAGAGGTTACAAATGTCCCTTTCTATTTAGAATTCCATCTTGCAGCACATATCTCGGGGCCTTTAGTCTTAAATTCCTAGCTTCAGCCTCATTTTCTGGCAAAAGTCCTTCTCGAATGTAGCTCACTACATTAGTCATCAAAATTTCCCCCTCCTCGATTGCCATCACCACTGGTTCCTCAAAACTTCTTCGATTCAGGGTTTCCATGAGCATCTGTCTTTGAAACTAAATTCCTAAGTCTAATGAAGCAAGCTTACTTAGAGTGTCCGCTTTATGATTTTCTTCCCTCGGTACCTATGTTAAAGTGTGCAACCTGATACCTTTCAAAATATATTTTATGATATCCGAGTATTTCTACAAATTACGTTCTCTGACCTCATACTCCCCGTTCACTTGTTGAACCACTGTTTGAGAATCACTATAGACTTCCAAATTCTCCACCTTCAACTCCTTAGCCAATTGTAGCCCAGTTATCAGAGCTTCATACTCGGCTTCATTATTCGTGGCCTTGAATGCAAAGTGCAGTGCTTACGGATAATCTTTACCATCAGGACTGGTGAGCTATACTCTAGCTCCACATCTACCCGAATGCGAAGAACCGTCTACATACAACTTCCATACTTTCTTTCTTTGAACAACCTCCTCTCGAGTTTCATCTTCAAATTCGATTGGTTCCGAGGTTTCTATTATGAAGTCCGCCAACGCTTAACCTTTGATAGCAATTCTAGGCTGATATTGAATATCATGTTCCCCTAACTCTCCGACCCATTTCATCATCCTCCCTAAAGCCTCTGGTTTTAACAAAATCTGTCTGATTGGATAATTAGTCAGTAAAACTATCGTATACCCCTGAAAGTAAGGACGCAGCCTCCGTGCTGCTTGAACTTAAGTGAGAACCAGCCTCTCAAAAGATGTATACCTCGTCTATGGCTCTTGCAAGGCTCGACTCACATAGTAAATAAGATATTGGTGCCCTTTTTTCACCTTAACCAACACTATACTGATAGCCAGAGGCGAGGAAGAGATGTACAAGTACACCGTCTCTCCTTTTTTCGGTTTCATTAAGGTGGGCAGCACTCAAAAATACTCTTTCAGTTGTTGGAATGCTTCTTCACACTTCTCTTTCCACTCAATTTTTTTAGCCTTTCAAAGCAAATCAAATAATGGGAGGTGTTTCTCTGCCCCCTTCGAGAGGAATCTACTTAAGGCCGCCAGAGATCATGTAAGCTTCTGTACCTCTTTCAATGTCTACAGACTCCTTATCCTCATTAAAACCTAGAATTTTCCGGGTTAACATCAATACCCCTCTCAGATACTATGAATCCCAGAAATTTTCCAACCCCCATGCCAATAGCACACTTGGCGGGGTTTAACTTTAAAATTTCCCCTTGAAGCATCTTGAAAGTTTCCTCCAAATCTGACAAGAATTCCCCGTAACTCATACTCTTCACAACCATATCGTCAACATAGATCTCCATATTCCTTCCAATATGCCCTTTAAACAGTTTATCCACCAACTGTTGATAAGTGGCCCCAACATTTTTGAGTCCAAATGACATCTTCTTATAATAATATGTGCTTATATTGGTGATGAATGATGTCTTCTCCTTATCTTCTTTGCCATTAATATCTAGTGATACCCCTCGTGTGCATCAAAGAAAGCCAAAATATGGTGTCCCGCAATAGCTTCTACCAACTTATCGATCGGCCGCAAAGGATAACTATCATTGGGGAAACATCTGTTCAAGTCAGTAAAATCTATGCACATTCTCTGGGCACCATCTTGTTTTTGCACCATGACTGGATTGGCTAACCATTCCGGGTAAAACACTTCCTTGATGACGTCTTCCTTTAGCGGCTTCTCGACTTCCTCTTCAATAGCCTCAGCCTTTTCAGGAGCAAACATCATTCTCTCCTTTTTTATTGGCTTAATGGATGGATCGATATTCAACCTATGCACTGCGAAATTCGAGGGCATTCCTGTGAGGTCAGAGGTATCCTAAGAAAAAACATCACCATATTTCTCCAACAATTTGCTTAATCCTTCTCGAATGTTCTTAGGCATCAACTTTCCCTACCTCTACAGTCCCAATATATCGAATGGGTACTTGCATAACATCGGCTGGCCCAACTTCTCCATGCACAGAAGCCACATTTTTCTGCTTTCTGGCTTCTCTAACTGCCGTAAGATTACAACTTCTGGCTGCTGACTGATCTCCTCGAACAGAGGCTATCCCCTCATCATTTGGAAACTTCATTATTAGATGATACGGTGACCAGAATTACATTATAGGGAGAGTATGCATCAACGACTGCAAAATTGTAATCTATTGTTACTCCCCTATCACCATCAGATACTCGAACTGACATGGTTATTTCCCCCAAAGGAAATATGGGATTCCCAATGAAACCAGATAAGGGCGAGGTTGACTTCTTCAAATTACCTCATCCTATATCTAGTTGATCAAAGAAATCGGCGAACATTACTTCTACTCCACTTTCGTCATCGATAAAAACCCTTCTTACCAAGGAATTTCCAATCACCGCCGAGACCACCATGGGATCCCCAAGTGGAGTTTGGTCTGAAACTGCATTAGCCTCAGAAAATGTCACAGTTTCATCCTTCTGAAACCTTTTATGGCTCGGTTCTCTCGCGGGAACCTTTCATGCATCTGCCTTCATAATAGTGTTCGAAGATCTTTCTCTCATAATTTCATTAATCACATTGATTACCCTGCGAATTGGAGGATTATCATCATTTATGGTTTCCTGATTGCCCCCACGTTGTCCCTGCGTTCTTTCTTCTCTTCCTTCCTATCCTCGAATCCCTTGATCTCGAGGTCTCCTATCTCCTCTACCTCTAGTATTCCTCTTGTATGGCTGCCACTCCCTACGATCATTCATGGGCCTTGGGGTTCCTGTATAATTATTTCGAGGTCCAGTGTTTCAGATCCGCCCCTCTTTCACATCTCTCGATCTCCATCCTCAACTGAGCACAATCATTCGTGTTGTGACCATAATCTCAATGATGGTCGAAATAAAAATTTGTTGCCCTTCTCGCTCTTACGACATTTGGCGTGTTCTGCATAGGTAGAGTTGGCCGAATCTTCCTCCTATGTATTCTCAAAATCTGTGCCGGAGATCTCCCCATGGACGTATACACAATAGGCGTATCTCTCTCGAAATTAAGCCTAGCCATCTCTACTGCTTTCTTCCCTCGAGGGTCAATACTTTTTTCCCTACTTTTCCCCATGACTTTTTTTTCGTGGCTTCCTCTACCCTCAAGTATTGCTCCACTACTTCTTGAAGTTTTTGCAGCGTCCGAGAGGTATTTAGACTCAAATTATTGTATAACTCTGAATCCTGCATCCCCAACAAATATCCTTGAATCCCTTCATTTTCCATAGTATCCCAAACTTTCATCCACGTATTTGTGGTAAAAGGCTTCCGTGCTCTCTCCCACTTTCTGCTTAGTCTGGTAAAGTTCCAACAGGGTCTTTGTAAAAAATTTATTTTGGGTATATTTGCTTAACAGAGCCCCACTGAAGTCCATATAGGAATGCAGGGAGCCCTTGGGTAACTTATTAAACCACTATTGAGTTTTTCCTCGAAAGTAGCTCCCAACCAGCTTACATGTCAAACTTTCCTCGAAATTCCTCGAGTTCATCAGACTCAAGAACGCCTGAATAAACTCTCGAGGATTCATCTCACCAATATAAGTAGGAAGTTCATCCGATGGTTTTACATATGTTTCTCATTGAACCCCCGTTATCGACGAACTGAAAGGCGATCCCGCTGTTTGACCAATCAGACTAATTAACCCATCTAATTCCCTTTTCAGCGAGTTTCCAGCATCCACACTTAATCCTTGCTACCCATCAGCTAGATTCAGCCCACACTTATTTCCTCCAAACTGCACTGGATATACAAGATGAGTACCCATGTAACCAGAGTTCACCCAAGACTGCATACCCCTTGAATAGATCAACAATTGCCCATAAGGGTTGTAAGGACCTTGACAAGCTGCTATATTTCCATATCCTCGAACCCCCAGAGAAGTCATCATCCCATATCCTACCTCAGTCCCTGTGAGAGTGACTGTCGAGGTTATCAGGGCTAATGGGGGCATCAAATACACCACCCCCTGTGAGTAATTAGGGAAAGAAGACTGGGGTTGTGCCTGGAATGCTTCTCTTACATATCCTAGGTAGGGGTGGCCATTATGGACTGGGATACCAACCCTGAAGTTAAAGCCACTGGTATCAACGACACCACATCTCTCAAAATACTCATAGGCCTCAGGGGGGGGGGGGGTGATGGAGTAACTCGATACCCTACCGCGCGCCAACGCGTGTACCACCTGCGCCAAATCCTATTGTGATCCAATCATTCCTATACTCTGATTCCCTTGGATAGTTCGTTCATATGCCTATAGGAATCACCAGAAACTTCTGTGAACTGCCCATCTATGTCATCACGCGAACTAATCGACATATTCTGGATAGGGTCTGTATTCCCAACTCCATGCTCCACATTAACCTCCGGACGCCTCGATGGTCCAGTCAAAATCGTTCAAGGAGCCTCAAAAATTTGCGGATCAAACCCACTCGAAACCTGTATCCTTTCGTGTTCAGTAGTCGAGACGTGCGTCGTTCCTGGCTCAACCACTGGTGCTCGAACTTCTTCAAGCTTGACACCCTTCAATTCCTGGGGATTGACCATATCACTCCTTCTCGACTATACTTCGTCACTGGCTCCTGTTCATTTCAACCTCAATCTTTCACTCCTTTGAGTAACCGTAGACATAAATACCAGGAATCTGACTCAATTGAGTCCCCCTGGGCATGCCAATTAATGCATTTGGGAACCAAGTGGACCGACCGCTTGAGCTCTTGGTTTGTAACAAGCAAACCCTGGAGGATCTCAGGGTAAATTCTCCGAAACTTAAGTTAGCAAAGAGTCCAAAAAATTGGATATGAGCGAATGAATTAGAAAATAAATACATACCTGGTATTTATACTATATATTCCTAGTAATGTATGTCTCTCTGTATATCTTGCTATTATCCCATAAATACGGTATCAATATTTACCGTTTCAGGACTGTATTACCTCACCTGAGCCTGGTCCTTATCAGTATTGTTCAATTCGTCGTAACGAATAGTTTTTTAATATCAACTTTCTATTGGTCATTAGTATACGCAAGGAAATATATTAATGGTCAAATATATTTTTTGAACAACAGATAATGACGGGGGTGCAATTTTGGTCGGTACATATGGAGTACTCCCTTCGGATCACAAACATTGGCTCACTTACTTTTGACACTTGGATTTAAGAAGGTAGAATTAGTGGGTGTGATTGCATTGAAAGAGTAAAAAGTAAATTGTGTGGATGAAAATAACCTAGGATTTGCTAAAAAGGGAAATGAGCCAATATTAAAAAATCATTATAAAAAGGAAAGTGAATCAATATTAAAAAATGGAGTAGGTAATATAACTTCCATGGAAATACTCTTTCTTAAATTGATAGAAAGTCTGAGGCCTTCTGCGGTCGGTAGTATTTATAGTATATATTAAAGGAGGTCATTTTTTACCACATGTCATTCACACATGATTTTTGCCACGTGTCAATCACACAAATTTCTACGCCATCTTTAAAACTTAATTCAAAATGTAATTTTTTAAAAAGTTAATCCCCAATTTCCAATGCAAGTCTCTTCCTCCAAGATTTTTAATACTTTTTTTTTTAAATATTTCAATGTTTTCAATTGATGATTAATTATATTACTCTATTTATGAGAATGCACATTTTTTTCATAATACTTATTTTTTTTACAATACTTATTTTTAAATTTGATACATTTTTCATTTTGATTTATCTTTTTGATATTATCAAATTCCATTTCATGACAATAAGTG
>JAULKM010008469.1:0-31220 GCA_032355605.1 Rubia tinctorum | reverse complement strand
GGCCAGGCCCCGCAGACGTAGGTGGATTTCACCGAACTGCGTAACCAAGTCGTGTGTCTTGCGTGATTTATTTATTTTACGTACTTGGTTAGGACTACATTGGAACGTAGGTTTTCTAGTTAACGCCTAAAACGGTAAAACCAGTTTTTCAAGAAATTCTATGAATACTCACTGATAGGATCATGCCGGAGGACTGGAAGATACTTCTAATTACAAAAAAGAAGAACCCTGAGAGGGTGGAAGGCTATAGGCCCATATCCTTGAGTAATGTCAAATACAAAATCATTGCAGAAATACTCACTAACAAGATGAAAGCCATTATGGGAAATCTGGTGGATCCAGCACATTCGGGGTTTGTTAAGCATAGATACATTTGAGAAAATGTATTTATTGCATCAAAAATGTTAGAAGCTCTAAAAAGAAAGCAAGGCAAGATAGGAGTGACAGTTATTAAAACAGACATGAGTAAAGCCTACGATAGTGTATCATGGGAATTTCTAATCCATGCTCTGGAATACATTGGGATGCCTCAGATATGGATTGAACTCATATACATGCGTGTCACTACAGTCACCATGACAGTAAAGGTAAATCAATGGAACTCACCTTACTTCAAGCCAATCAGAGGCTTCAGGCAGGGGTGTCCATTATAACTGTATCTTTTCATACCCCGTCAACAATATCTCTCAAGCTTGTTGCAGCATTCTATGATTGAAGTGTAAAAAATAGACTACAGACCAGGAAGACACGCACCGTTAATTTCACATCTCATGGATGCAGACGACAACATCATATTCATTAAATGTACAGAATATGCGACTTAACATGTAGCCAGACTACTGAACGATTTTTCAAGGTACTCGGGACAGAGAATCAACTTTGATGAATCATCAATCCTGATAAGCAGAAATACATCAACCTAGATGGAGAGATATATTCAGTATACGCTCAATATCCATGGTAAGGGCATCGGTGGTAAGTACTTAGGTGTGGAAATCAATAAGTCATTGTCAAGGACATCCACATACAAGAGACTGCTAAAGAAAATCAGAGCCAAGTTTGACAGCTGGAAAATGAAATCAATTAGTTTGGCAGGGCGAATCACACTTGGGAAAAATGTGATATTGGCAATACTGCTCTACCCTCTAAGCATTTTCAAAATTCCTAAAACAATATTATAAGAAATTTACGAAATCACTGCCAGGTTCATTTGGAAGGGAGAAAAATAGGCAAGGGGAATTCATTGGGTTTCATGGGAAATAATGTGTCAACCAGTGAGCCAGGGAGATTTAGGCCTTCGATCAGCGGAAAAAACAAACCGAGCATTGCTGGAAAAATTAGCCTGGAATATCCTGAATAACAAAAACTCTCTGTTCGTCAAGCAGTTTCGGAACAAGTATTGTAGATTTGGAGACTTTATTGAATGCAGGGCTAAACAGCTGGGCATGGAAATCCATTTTATATGACCGCGATCTTCTGAAGGATCATCTCTGATGGCAAACCATGACATGGAAGCAAGTAAAAGTGGTTGATTACTGGATTCCGAGGTGTTCGCCATCTACTCTGGGACAGCAAGTGCAGAAAATGCATCAACATACAGACATGAAGGTCTCGGACTTGTTAGATCAAAATAAGCAATGGAGGATCCCGATGCTTAATGCAATCATTCCAGCACATTTAACCATGATTATACAATATGTACATACCAACCGAAGCAGAAGGAGAGGATAGGAGGATTTGGACACTGACTTCAGATGGACAGTACACAGTTAAATCAGTCTACAGAGCACATGAGAGATTCCAGCAATCGGCTCCCACAGCTTTACAGGCCAAATGGAAGCCATTTTGGAAAATACCAACATCTAGGAAAATTCTCATATTTTTGTGGCGAGCTATTCGAAACGCTTTACCCACGGTGAAGAACCTCCATCAAAGGGGAATCCTAGCTGACCCGACATGCACACTATGCCAATTGCATAGGAAATAATAGACGATTTACTTATGATGTGTGACGCGACATGCAGAGTCTGGCGTGCCTCAACGTTGGGTTTTGACTTTCAACAAGGCGTACCGGGCAGTTTCAAAGAATGGTTCTGGGACTGGTTTTTTAGGGCCCTGGATATAGGTGCAACAGTTTTATCATTGAACTTGATGTGGCATATTTGGTTACAACGGAACACCAAAGTTTTTAATAACCAATAGTCTGAACCTATGGTGTGGGTAAATATTATATGGCACATGCTAGCGCAGCGGTGGACGGAAACCGAAATCCACATATAGATATTAAGGAAGTTGAAATCATGGAGACACAAACCGCAAACGATCAAGGAAGTTGGAATGGACCACAGATATTCCCAACACTTAAATTGGACGGTGAATTTTGGATTCAACAGGTCCATGGATCAGTGGCTTAGAGACCTCTCCACAGTCTTCAACAACACCGATTGTAGCAGAGGCCATGGCATGCCTACATGGGATCAAACAGGC
Organism: Rubia tinctorum; assembly: GCA_032355605.1. NCBI lineage: Eukaryota > Viridiplantae > Streptophyta > Magnoliopsida > Gentianales > Rubiaceae > Rubia > Rubia tinctorum. The sequence continues at coordinate 28,733 of JAULKM010008469.1, read as the reverse complement.
AATTCGAGAAGAAGTCTCGAATCTATAAGTGTGGCCGGATCCTGCCAGTTCGGTACAAACCTTACAAGAAAAGGGGTTTTCAACACCAACAGACAGCAGACAGCAGGCAGCAGGCATGATATCAGATATCTGAAAACTATGCACCAGGTCTCGACGTACTGTTTTCAAAAAGGTGCCTTGACAAGCAGTCGAACTAGAACATACTTTTGCTAATAGTTTTAATTGTAATTTGAATGCTTGTGATATTTCCAATTAAGCTATGAAAAGTTTTTTCTCAAAAAAAATAGATAATTAAATTTCTCCTTGTATATACTTTTTAAAGTGTCAAAATTGTATATGCTGATATTATGAGTAACTAAAATATAAATGGTCTGATTTCAGAAAATTATAATTGTTAACTGAAAAATATGTCAAATGGAGGGAGTTTGGTATTCTGCTTAGAGTTGCTTTACCAATGTACACCGTACACATTTTGGAATTACATAGAATTGCTTTAGAATTGAGAATTTTCCATGCATGGCTTGCCATAGAAAATGTGAATAACCACGTAGGATTGGTAAGTTTGAAATCACAAAATGACCTTTAACTCAAGAGTTAATTAAGGAGTTAAATTCAATCTGATTTTGAAAATCTGATGTGAATGATATATAGGTGACTCAATTAGAGCTTTCTTTTAGATACTGTCTAATGTACATAGCATCATCATTAAATATAAAAACTATTTTGCATATTATTGTAAGCTTTTATTGTGACGTGGATAAAAAAGTTTTGATGACCTGGATGAATAGAATATTGATCTTCAAAGCAAACATTCTAAATTAAATTTGAAAATAACATATTATAATATTTTATTATTAATAAATATCATATTATTCATCAATTTTATATTAAACTCATATTTGAATAATAGAATATACAAATTTCATTTTATATTGTTTTAAATAATTAATTCTAATATATATGTATGATTATATAGCTTTTCGACAAAAGTATCTGCAAGTTTTTGACAATGATAGAAGTATCTAAATTTAGAATATCTTATTTCCATAATTATCTACCAAACATCTAATATAATGATGTGGATAATATATTTTAGCGTATTAATGCCAGCATGCTGCTAGTATTTGAGATGCTTACGTATGGTATACACCAGCACACGCCATATTTGAAATGCTTGCGTATGGTACACGCCAGCATGCTGTTAGCTTTTGAGATGCTTACGTGGAACACGTTCTTGGCCACACTCTAGTAGACTCTTCACGTAAATAAACACAGACAGATTCATTTTATTGGTCCACAATAAATACTCCCTCGTTTATTTATTTATAATACCATAGTTTTAGATACTTGGATTTAAATAAAGAAAATGAATTAATGAAATTTAATGTCAAAAGTAAAAAGTAGAATGAGTGGATGAAATTGAAAACTTTTATTATAAATGGAAAGAGTGTTAAATATAAGAAAACATCCATTTTAGTAAGTATGTCATGAATAACAAAATAGAGGGAGCAACTTCTCATTGGGTAAATCAATACATTTAAATTATTTAGAATGATTATAGGAAGAGTGAAAATTCATAGTGAAAATTCATAGTGAAACTCATAGTGAATGATGTGGATGCTAGTAAATGACTAAATGACTAATCACCTTCCTTAAGAGAGATGCAGCTAATTAGAGATACATTTGTCTTTTCAGTATTGCCACATCATTCACTGTATGGATCCACGGTAAGTTTTCACTTTCTTTATCATTACTCAATTATTTAATAGCAGCAATGTTGGTGAATATTAGTTTATTATAGCAAAACTTTGGATTACGAATTCATTGGCCATTTTGTCCTTAATTAGTTAACAGTTATTTATTCTATTCGAAAGAGAAAAAAACCGTGTTCATCAAAGTTGAAGGTTTCCATAAACGTGAATTTGTTCTTGAATAACATAAACAACCTCCGTTTTATTGTACGTGACACCATACCATTAACTGTTTAGATTTAGGTGAATGAAATGTGTGGATGAAATTAAATTTAGAAATGGAAAGGTAAAAATGAGTGGATGAACTTGAAAGAATATTGTCATAAAAGGAAAGTGTGTTAAATTTACAAAAAAAGAAAAGTGTGTCATATCCAATGAAATGGAAGAGTATGCAATTTTTTTAAATGTATATGAAGACGATCCTTTTATTAGTTTGACAAACGATGCGTAATAGTACACCCTCCGTCTCATTTCAACATTCATCTTTTGACTTTTAACAGTTGATTTGAAAAATATTAGATCCTTAATATTTTTCACTAAGAATAATTAAAATTTGTGAAAATTTGATATTCTTAAATATATGTTACAATGAATCTAACAATGTATCACTTATTTATACTTATACATCAATTCAATTTTAGGGTCAAACTTAGGAAATTTTGACTAAATAAATAGGTAAATTGAAGTTTGAAATGGGACATGGGGTATCTTAATGCTAAGTAAACATACGGTAGAGTATTTCCACTATGAGTGGACATCGTTTCAGTTTTCAAATGTTTCGATTTATTTGATTCGGCTTAATTGCGATGACCTTCTTCAAACTCAAAATCGAAAACCTACCCATATTTAAAAAATTCAAATTCATTTTTTTCTTTCCTGTTCAAAATCAAATATATTTGAATAAACCAAATTGAAAAATACTTTAAATAAATGTAAACTATCATTATGCTTGAACCGAACATGAAAACACTTTAAATTCAATGCATTTACTTAAATTTATAACTTCAAATAATGTCAGATCCAAAATATTTAGTAATTTTTAATCATCAAGATTTTAGGTATAGGCTCAACAATGATTTTTCAATCATCGAGGTAATAAGGTACATGCTCAACTCAATCCGCAAAATTCATATCTGCAATAGTTCATTAAATTTAATAAAAAATACCCTTCATAAAAAATTAAAGAGAGTAAATTTATGGAAGTAATAGAAAGCAAGAACATAAAATCTAATAATTTCATATTTGTTTGATAACAAAAAGGTTGAAAAAGTTAGAGTTTTCTACACCTGATTTTCAATAAAACCAATGAGAATGGGTTCAATTTTTTTATTTAACTTTGTACCTTGTACCTTATACCTTATACCTTATCACTGTCTCACTGATGTTGATGGTTTTTTGGGGGCGGGTGTGTGCATTCGGCCGAAGAAGAAGAAATTTTGGCGATTAAGAATTTCATAAATTATTTAAGTGTTTAATTAGTTGTTTAGGAATTTGGATATACAAGGATAAATTAGTTTAATTTTTTAAGAAGCTCTCCCATTTTCTTCATTTTTAATGAAAATTTAAAAGTATTAATGTAAATTTGTTTAATATTTTGTTGACATGTACGTAATTTATTTATATATTTGTAACTCGGTTTCAGTTTGTATTTAGAAACCATAAACCACATTCATAATTCGATCTTATCGGTTCAAATGTCTGAATATTAAATTTTGTTTGGCTTATTCAATATTTGATGGTTTTTTCGGTTTTTGATTTTTTTGCTCACCCCTAATTTCCACCAACTTTTTTTGCGGTTCTCAAATTTTGACTAATTAATTCACTTAATTATTTATTATTTCAAATTTAAAATATTTGGAATTTCAATTATTTATAGAATGTCTCTTGTTAGATCGACTAACGGTTAAACCAATCATTAAAAAAACTCGTTAGAATATATTTTAGGGTCAAATTATAATTATTTATATATTACGATAAGTTTTTCAAAGTTATAGGAATGTCATTGCAATAAATACATAAAAGATCAAATCATCCCATTAGCATCAATGAACCCGTCTAACGGTTAGTCGATTTAAAACAAGATTTTGTGACGAATATATGTTTAATACGCACTTATTATAAATAATCTTTATTATAAACAGTATTTCGATCTTGTTCTCTAGAGTTTATCTAAATTGGTCTGAATTAAAATGAACTGATTTGAATTGAATTTAATTGAACTAAACTAAAAATAAATGTGTTAAAAATAGTAATAATATAACTTAATAAAGATAAATTTCACCAAATTAAATTTCCCTGAACTAACTCTGAATTGAACTAAAGTGGAGTGTAGATAAACTCTGAATGTTTGGTAACATTTTCTTTTGAATCCATCTATTTTAGGATGATACAACATTAGTAAATTATTATTTTGTGCTATTAATTGATACCTTTGTAGTTAGGGGTGTTAAAAATTACCCAACTCGTCCATTCATTGGCCCGATTTAAAATAATTGGGTACTCTTTTTCTTATGACCAGGTACCTGGCCCATAAATTATATATATTAATGGGTCCAGGTCTGGGCCGTAAAAATGCTAATTTCGAGTACCCGAGTTTCCTGATAAAATTAGAATCTATAATCATTTTTAATTTTAAATAATATTTTTCTACACATCTACTCTCAATTCTCAACTGTCCATATCTATGTTCTATTAATTATTAAATAATGCGAATTAACATAATATTCAAATGCTAAATTTTCAAGCATTCCCTTTCAACTTAAAATTTCTCAATTGTTTATTCTGAGTTCCGATCCTTCCCCTTTAACCTCAAATTTTCAATTGTACCCACGGTCACGACCCTATTCTAGAAGTTGGTCAAATTAATTTTTTTATTTGGTCTTGCATAACAAATTTCCTATCAAACTTTCATAATCTCACCACTAAATTAATATATAAATTAACACAAGATTTTCATTTTTTTTATAAATTAGCACATGATTTTCAATTTTTTATAAATTAACACAAGATTTTCAATTTTTTTTATAAATTAACACAATGATCTTATTCTACTCATTTCAACATAGTTTGTTACGTTCATCCAAACTAGAGAATGATGATTATGATTACGGACTTGTTAAGCTTATTTATCGTTGTATGCTAAATTTTCCAATAATAAAAGGTGATAATTAGTTGTACAAAAAATGTCATGAGAATTCAATTGTTAAACTACATTGCCATCATTATAAATACATTTCTCTTGCACTAATATAAATTTCCGTAACATAGTGAAATGATAATTATCTCTAAATTTCAATATTGAATTCGTGAGCGGGTTGTGGGTAGTTGAAAATGCGGCCCATTGCGAATACCCTGTTACCTGACCTGTACAATCCGGGTACCCGCAATGGGACGCATTTTCAACAACCCACACATACGAGTACCCGGACATGTGGGTATCCAAAAGTGCGTATGCCGACATTTGAACACCCCTATTTGTAGTAAGAATATTATATAGCGCACACATACACACATATATGGAAATGCTTTGGCCATAGATGAAAATAAAAATTAAGCTTAACTGATAGTGTTGGCCTATTATTTGGTCAACTTTCTCAAATCATGTTTGACCATCAATAACTTTAATTACGGAGATTAATGGTACATTAAAATTTGATATTTTGAAACTACGTAAACATAGGAGTCTAACAATATCTCACATGATGATATTGGAGTCCATATAGTAATTGAAATTTATGGTCAAACGTGGTCTGAAAAAGTTGACAAAAAAATAGGCCAAAACTGGTGGGATGGAGGGAGTATTAAATTGTATTATTCTATGGATAAATAAATCACAGTAGTATACAATTGGAATATGATAGAATTAAATAATAATTAAAGCAGTTGAAACATAATAGACTAATTTTTATTAACGTAAATAAAGTAATGCGGCGTCGTCTTGCTAAAGGGGTAGTCGCCTGTATAAAAAGTCACTAATGCACTAGGTTGATCATAAAATAAGACGATACCAAAAATTATATAATCATTACTATAGTGTGACTTCAAATAAATAAAGCAAAACGGCGTTCTTTTAGTACCAAAGGGGAGTCAGATGCAGTAAAAGTCATTATGCCTTCAGTTGATAAAAGAAATGATTCGATACAAAAAGTATATAACCTTTATAATGGTCAATACAATCAAAATAATTTTTAATAACTGAAATAAAGCAAAACTATGTTGTTTTGCTAAAGGGATAGTCAAATGTACAGAAAGTCATCAATGCACTCAGTTGATAACAAAATGAGACAATACAAAAATGCATAAAATGCTTATTTAAGTGCGTTTTGGGATAAATAAAGAAAACGACATTGTTTTAATTACCAATAAGGAGTCAGGTGAATTAAAAGTCATTAATGAACTCGGTTGATTACAAAATGAGACAATAAAAAAAACATAAAATCTATATTATAATGGAGTCATTTTCGTACCTCTCAAAGATAAAATTTATAACACCTAATGATTCTAACTAAAAGATAGTAGATAGTGGCAAATAGATATCGTTCCAAAGAGAAAAAAGACTTGATCAAGTGTTACACGTAGCTAAAGGCGCATACATCAATGTCACTCAATGTATTTGGTAAAAAGGGGAGGGTTTGTTTTGAGAAAACACTACGACTACTAATCAATCAACCTAAGATTAAGAAACTAAACTAGCATGCAAATAACACAAAAGGGTGTAAATATGAGTATAACTAGTTTTAGGTTCAATTGGTTCAAACTTCTAGCCTATCTATCGATCATTGACCTATTATACTATACAATTATTTGTATATACCTAGCCTGAGAAACCCTAAGCACAGAGTCCAATTCACGGCAACCAGCTCACTACATACTAGGGAGCAAACCAAATCCAACTCGTCGATAAGCGATCAACCCTGATGGAAGCACAAAAGTGCTAATCACCATAACACCCCCACTAGACCATGATCTACACTAGTGTGGGAAGGGTGGATTGAACGAGGTTCTATCGAATAAGAGAAAGTACTTTGAATGTGCCTTCATTGATCAAATGCGGTTGGTTATGAGAAACGCCTTAAAAAAAGCCATTAAAGGCGATTAATTACCATCTTTATAAGGCTAGAATAACCGCTTTTAATGGGTTCCGAACTCAAAAACTGAGGCTGGCCCAGGGCTTCAAGTAGTTCCAGTATCAGAACCTTATCATATTTCCAATACCGAAACCAGTGTCACAGTCTTGTAATTCCTTTGTCTGGTTCCTTCCATGACCGTAATTTCCATCCCTTCTCTTTATTTTGACGCGTTGAAAATGATTTAAATATCCATTGGTTCCAAACTCGAAAGTTAATTTGGATCTTTAGGTCTCAATTTCGAAACCACTTTTCGGTGCTATGGTTTAAATGGTACTACAAAGAGGGGAACGACTTTCGAACTAGGAAGTTGAGTTGGTTCTTATGGTAACAACATCTGTTTCATTCATAATCCCAGCTCAAAATAGCCTCAATTCACAAATTCATAATGTAACAAAATACATGACATAATCGTACACCATGAAGAAAAAAAAATCTATTAACAACGGTAAGTAAGAAATAATCTATAAATAGGATTACAAATCACTAGAAATATACTCCGCACAATTCATATCATCAATATTTACATAACGTATATTACTCTACCAAATTAGGATTCCCTAAAGTAGCATAGCAAGTGTGAATTGGATTATTTTCCGAGAAATTTCTTGGAGTGTTGATATCATCTTATGAATAGGCCTTGAATACCTTCAAAAAATCCGTGTGCCGTGTACCCATATGTCTTTATAAAACTCGGGTAGATGCAATTCAAAGATAATACTTCTAGTGTTTCTCCCTTACTCACTTTTAACTATTATAAACTAGATAATGGTAAGATAAGGTGTCGTCCACAGAGATTTAAGGGTTGAAAAGATATATTTAGGTAGTCCATACATAAGCATCATCAAGTGTGTGTGTGTCGGGAATACATATAAGGAAAATTTTTGTTTGAGATAATTAATCTAACAGCTAAGAACATGCAAATATTAACCACGATATAAAGATTAAAATAAAGGCCTTGGGGGCATTTGCATCATGTAATTTATATGTAGACTTGATCCCCGACTCCTACTCACATAAAAACAATTTGACTATCTATCTCTTATCATCCACTGTGGAGAGGTTGATTCACTGGGTACTCCCACTAATAATAATATCATGTTTCTGCCTCCTCGTTAAACTCTCACCTCAACCTTTTATAGCTGGAGGAGCATTATCACTAACCCGATCTAGCCCTCACTCTCGTGGTTAATAAACTCGACATTGCACGGTAAATTAAACACTGGAGTAGCATGACTCACCAGTACCTCTATCAAGAACACCCACTAAAACGACATATGCATTTACGACCGAAAACATTAGCATCGCATTCATTTCCCCCTAGAATTTTATCCAGACTAGTTTACTAAAAACACGTGGCATAACTTCTGGAACTAGGCTACAACCCAACTGGATCAATAACCGATAACCAACGGTATATGGTGGGGTCACTCCCGTATCATTCATAGCCTAATTCAATTAAATATTTTAGCCTAATCTAATGAAAGACTCAACAATCATGCATAATTGTAACTCCTAAACACGACCTTTACATTGAACTTTGACCAAACCCTACAGAAAGATAAAATACTTTTTGGATTCATTCCCATGCCTAGTGCTAAATCAAGAAATGGAATCAATTAGTTTTAGACACTAACATCATACATACAAACTCATATGAATTTAAAGACCAATCATTAATGATAATAATGGCATAAAATAGATGAATATAGGAGTCTTACAAGTCAATAATTAAAATACGTTTACAAATGCTTCCAAGTACTAATCTTAGTTAACATAATCAAACCCATGGAATAAATGGGTTTGGAAGAAATATATGCAGATAAATGAATGAAGAAAGAGAGGAAATGTGTGTGGAACAAGTTCTTATCCGCCTCCCTTCTTTTATGACTAAAGGACAAAGAATCTTTATATAGTGGGAGGAGAGAGAAGGTTGAAATCCGCTGGTTAAAACCCTACTCAACAGGGCGGCATGAACCATGCCAGTGACTGTGGGAATGAGCCGTATGTAATTAAATGGTCCATTTTCAGAGCCTTGATTTTGGGGCACTTAGCGAGAACGAACCGTGTAGTATTACACTGTCTGTTCTCTAGGACATCTTCTTGGGGATTATAATCTTGCATGAACCATGTCTATTTACTCGGTGCATTCACTGGAACTATGTTTTTGGGTAAGAAACAAGACATTTTACCTCAGTTTCAGTCCCAAAAAACCTAGGTAAATACTGCCATAGTAAAAGTGTATTTTTACCTTAGTTCATAGCTGAGGTAAAAATTATCTTTTACCTCAGTTTTGGACCGACGTCGACAGGTTTGTTGACCAATGTTAGTCTAATAAAGAAGGAAGACGATAGACGACCATAACCGTGACTTTGTTTAGGCCGATGTCAGCATGCATAAGAACCGACATCGACCTTAGCTAGATGGCAGACGATATGAGAGGATAGTTACAACTTCACGCAAGCCGATATCGTATGTAAATAAGAGCGATGTCGCATGGTCTACGCCATCGCATGCTATTGGGCACCCGCATGGTGTGGCTGCTGACATGGAAGGCTAAAGTATACGACGTTGTTTTGAGTGGGCGACATCGCAAAAAGAAAATTGACGTTGTTTAATGTGACGTCAGTTTGGTGTCGTCTCTCCACTAGTATGTGTGACGTCGCAAATAAATCGTGGAAACATCGGTTCTCGTACAATAATATAATATTTAATATTTGGTTACAGAAACAATCGTTCATCGATAGCCGTTACATGTTATTTAATAATCCAAAACTCGTGAAATTGGTAAACATCATACAACAATCAATAGTTGTTTGATTAATGGGGAATCAATGACATTTTTAAAAACCCACATAACTTGAACATATATTACCAATACATGGTAGAATATATTAAAATACATAAACTTGATGTGAAATTGAAAAACTATTTGTATTGAACCTCCCTTGTCTACGTTGCACGTAATTAATCATGTCCAGGGGACTAAGGAAATGACAAGTTCGTGCAGAAAGTCCATCGATAACTCTCTTTGTCCTATTACAACCAATACACATGGAACATAATATTGTTAGAATTGGGTAGTCCTCAAATGATGTACACACAATATAGTCAAATGCAGACGACGTTAATCTCAAAATGGAAAAAGTCTCTAATCTTCTTTAAAGTGACATCGTATGCTGGATAGAACGAAGTTGCAGAGTTCGTCTGAAGAGTAGCGTTGGATGTTCATAGATGTTTCAGTCATTTCCTAGTCAATGCGACGTCGGTCAACATTCGGTTCCATATCGTGTGGGATGATTAACTGCGACCAACGTCGTATACTCAACCTCTGTTCATACGAAGATTTGATTATTGTCCACAATCAGCCCTAATCTTAGCGTTTTCCAAATCCTTAAAAACATGGCATTATCTTGGAAACGCAAACAACATAAATTGTATAACATATAACATAATCATCATAGTTCATGAAAAATATTCAATCATTGATCAATGAGGGAAAAAAATATAAAAGGCATGGTAATAAAATTGCTAAATGAACATAGAATGGATGGAAAACTACCTCAATTAATTTGAACCTGGAGATGCTCCATCCTGGGATACTTGTTGATGTTTGAGAGAAGAAACTTGATTGAACTCTTTAGTGGTTGTAAAAGTGTGAATGGAAAGGATGGTGTGGAGTTTGGTTTGAATTAAGTGTGTTAGAGATGGGAAATGAGTGTTGGTGCTGAATATTATTGACGTGAAATTTTGGTTCAAAATTTTGGTTCCCGTTGGAAATTTCAGGTCAACCGACGTCAGTCTGGTGTCGTTTAGTGATTCAGTTTATGCGGTGCATTTGCGATGTCCTACAATCTAATTTTTGAAAAGTGTTGTAAAATACTCTCTGTTAAGATTGTGGCCCCTTCCAAAGACCCGTTTATGCCCAAATAGTAACAACATTGTCATGAAAATGTGAATAACAAAATGTTATCTCCAATTTTGCATTTGACTTCTCCCACTTTCTTGGAGGGACCTAAGTGCAAAAAGTTAAAAGTTCACCGGTTGTCCAGAACTCGATTACGATCTTCCTGAAAAGAAACTTTGTCACCCAAAGTTGAACTTATACTAACAAAGGGTAGTAAAGAAATGGTCTTATTCTCACACAGACTTCCACAAGTTCTTCCTGAATGACCCTTGTATGCTTATAAGTAATCATCTACAACTTACTTTAGACCATGTACTTGCGCTTTTTAAAATTTGATGGCTGGAATTTTATTACCTTTTTATTTCATAAAAAAGCAAGAATATGAAATTTCATGTGATTTTATGTGATGGAAATTATCGTTCCCATAACGCTTATCGTAAGGGTATTAATGGAATGCTAATAAAAATGACAGACGATTACCTCGGTTCTCGCCTCTCTTAGATAATACACATAATCTCCAAATCAAACATTTGTCCTAACATTTGGTTTCAGAGTTCTGAAGCGTAGTGAACATGCAAGGAAGTTTGGATCATAGTGTAATTTTTGCAAATGTTTGCATACAATGTCTTAGTAGATTTTGGGCCTGTTCCATTGACCCGTGCATGGCCTAATCGGAATATCGTGGTCGTGACTTGGTGAATTAGATAAGGTATCTTCAATTTTGCATTTCGACTTCTCCAACTTTGTTGGAGGGACCCATGTGTAAAGATTGAAAAGTACCCAGGCAATCCCAAAATTGATTCCAATCATCTCGGACGGGACCTTTGCCATCCCAGTCAATTTTATAATCCCCAGACTGATAAAGAAACTAGTATGATCCCACGAAGACTTCCACAAGATCTTCTGATTAACCCTTGCATACTTATAAGAAATCATATACAATTTACTCTAGACCACGTACTAGCACTTCAAAAAAATTGATGGACAAAATTTCCTTATCTTTTTAATTCATAAAAAATAGAATGTATAGTTTCATGTGATTCTACGTGATGGAATTTATCGTTCTAATTAATAGCGCTCATTGTAAGGGTATTAATGAAATACTAATAAAAATGTGGGAAGAATATCTCGGTTCCTTGATGCCTAAATCGGAACAACATGATTGTGACAATATGATTTAGATAATTGGATATCTCCAATTTTGCATTTCGTCCCCCCCCCCCCCACCTTCAAGGAGGGACCTAAGTGTAGAAATTGAAAAGTTCACCAATTGTGTTAAATCGATTCTGATCGAATCAGACGTTAATTAAGTTCATGGAATTTTATAAATTTCAATTAGTAGTATCTAATATACTATTAACCATTATTAAGGTCAATTATGTTCGTTTTGGTCAATCACAGTTGCTATGCTAGTGAGATGAAATGGTGAGGCCCACTTTCAGGCTAGCCAACGCCGGTCTTATGTCGGTCAAATGTCGCTGAAATATATTAACATGCGACATCCCACATGCTGAGGCATAATTCACTAGGGCCAATTAATAAAAGTTGTGGTCAAACACAAACCCATTGCTATGATAGTGGTCTGAAATGGCGAGGCTCACATTTAGATTAGCGGACGTTGCTCAAACATCGGTTTAATGTCAATGTGATCGACTGCTTTGTATCACTGCACCGGCCGAGGAGAAATTCACAACAATTCATAATGGTTATATATATGGAGTCCACCTTATACATCACTTCAAACATTCAACTTTCCCTTGAATTTCAACAGTTCTACCTTCCCATCTTCTAAAAGGCATGGTTTCTAGATGAATTAATTATCCCCTTTGAATTGGCTTTAATGCCTTTTAGGGCTTACCTGATGTAGAGCTTCTGAATACGGAAGCTTGTCAGCTCTATATTTTCCCACACACGACATTTTTACGATTTCGAAATTGCATCGATTCTTCGTTAACAAAAGAGACGACCATCTTCCTTAATTGGAAGTTAATACAGGTACTAAAAAAATACCCAATTCAGTCAATTTCAATATTTCAAAACCCAATTATAAGCTCTAGCCCATTCTGAGTTCGGAAAGAAGAAACAGTCCAATTTGAAAAGTAACATTATTAAGGATGAGGGGAACGGGAAGGAAGAGCAACCACGGTAATGCTTCGAGCTGGAGTCACGATCCTTTCACCGAGATTGATCAGAGCAAAAAAAATTCAATGGGGAAGCAGAGAGAAGGTATGTCGAATTTCTTAGATTAAGGAAATTTACTAATCCTAAGGTAGTACGTAGTTTGGAAATAGAGAATTTGTCACTTGGCTATATTTTAAGGTATTTTAAAAATAAAGGGATGGACAAATTGATGACTTTAGAAGTGGGTGTTCATATGGATTAGGTTGTCCAATTTTATGCAAATTTAGGAAGAAATTTGGGAATAGAGATTTGACCATGGTGAACAAGATAAATGTCACTGTCACCAAGTACACAATCAACGCTATCTTAGAGAATGAGTATACGAACCCAACCAAACTTAGGGGCGACAATCTTGATAGTCCCTTTGAAATCTACCATTAGCAATAGTGGCCTGGTGTTAGTTACTCTAAACCCTTATGCCAGGTTGTAATGGGGAAGAAGTACTTTGCTAGGGTAAAGGATACCCCATGTAAGGCTGACAACTATGATGTTAGTAAACTAACTGTTGAGCAGAGGCTAGTGTATGAGTGGATATGTTTATCTTTTTCCATCGGGAGGGTATTCTTGCGAGCCAACTATAGGTAACATGATAGAGGGTATTCCAATTAACCCTGGGTATACAATTGTTAACTACATGTTGAAGGTGGCGGAAACTAAAAAGAAAAATCTCCCCTACAGGAGATTGATCACTGCATTGCTTAAGCAGTTTGGGGGTCGTACCTGTGGATAGACCACATAGATTATAATTCTATGGCTAGAGTTGGTTTGTACACAAGGAATTAGAAATTGGAGATGATGGAAAGTGGCTTCACAAGGAGATTCCCGGGGCAGCCGCCACTAGTGGAAACCGAGCCTATTAAAGATGGTTCTTTTGGACCATAGAAGTCACTTTGGGAGTGACTTCTCTGGTCCTGCCTTTGATCCTCTGTGATCAAAGGTGGTTCCGAGAACCGTGTTTGATCCTCTGCCTTTGATCCATTGCATGAATCGCCTTTAATTAGTTCTGACCTCAGAACATTTACTCCAACAGTTGGACTACCGGTGCAGTTTCGAGCATGGAACTGATTATCTGACCATCATGGAACGTACATGGTTCCGATTGAGGAACTCATTTTTGAGTTCCGAATGTGGAACTATTGGTCAAACAACAACAAGAGAAATGATGTCATGAGCTCGGGACTTTGTCAAGGCTTTAGAACGCGTTCCTCCATCAGGGATTAATTCTGGATATGTATGGGATTATTTATGCAGCTTATGGGGATAAAGTTCCAAGTCCGGAACAATATCTGAACTATATGTTTCGATAGAGGAACATGAATTTGGGACTGGGAAAAAATAGGCAAATCGATAAGATGTAGTTCCAGAACTCCGATTGGAAATTATGGTAAAATCAGCTTATTTTGCTATTAACTGGCTTTTCGAAAGCCTCGTAAAATATATCCAAATTGTACAAAATACAGGCAAAATGATACTATATATCTAAACTCTATAGCATACACTAAAAAAGTAATAATCCATAGATACGAGAATAAGTCATTAGATATTCTATTCTGCACAACAATGTAATCAAATACTAGTCCCTCATAATACCACATTTGAATTCCCAATTGAAAAGGAGCAGGAGTGCACAAGATACCTAGCCAAGCAATTTGTTGCACTGTCGATATCTTCTTTTCAATACGTCTTTTCAACCCTTGGAAAAATCTATGAAACAACCAATGTAAGAAAAGAAGAATTAGTCTGACAAGTTTCGATGCTTGAATATAATCTCTAAGATATCCTCACGCACATTTTAGTACTCACCTCGTAGATTTCTAGGATATCCTCACGAACGTGTAGAATACACTCCGTCGCGTATAGCAGTATGTATTAGCTACATTCCCATATATTTTCTTGTTTCTTGTACTAATAAGAAAAATTAAAATTAGTATCATATAATTACAATAGTTGATGACTGAATAGATTTCTGCAACATCAATAGACAAGCACACCTTGATTACCATTATTCCCTGGACCTTTTAACGAACGTATCGGTATTGAAGAGCAAACAGTAAACACGATTGTTGTTGGGTACGTGAAACATTAATCTACCATGGTCTCTATAAAATTGTATTACATATTAAAAAATAATGTATTAATAAATAAATTTGGGTTAAAGGACATTAGTTTGTAACCATCAACTTCAATATATGTATAGAGACAAATAAAAAGCATTATAATACTAACATTTTCCTCATTTTCTAAGGTTCTTCTCTTATGAATTTTCACAATGTCTTCATTGCCTATTGCCTATTGTATCGGAATGTCCTTCGATTGTACCCATTTGTTCTTTTCGGTTCCTTTTTCGAAATATATAGGATCGAAGGCGGATAATCAATATATTAAACTTGCAAATTACTAGCTCACAAAGTAGGGCATAACATTAAAAAAAACAGAAATGAATCACAATATTGCACACACCATGTACATATCTTCTTGAAGAACATTGAAAGCAAAAAAATGGGATTCATAGTCTCACCACCTCAAAAAGACTTCACAAACACATAAATTTTTACCTTTTCAACAATAGATGGGTATTAGATGAAGATATGTTGTAGGTAGACCATAGTCTTCACCATGTAAAATCCCCTTACCAAAATACAAGTTCTGTGGTGTTGATTCTTCAGAGAATATGTGTAGTAGACAAAGACCTAAGGTTTATGAAGGTTTTGCAATGGAAGTGAGAATTGAGGAGATAACTGTGAAGTTTTTGTGGGAAAAGGTATGGGGAGGGTTTTTGGAGGCGAAATGAGAGAGAACTCCCGCTGAAAATAAATGGCAATTAATTACCCTTTTGAAAACCATCTTTAATGCTCGGTATTTTTTTAAATACTCGAATATGTTTCGAGTTCGAAACTCTGTTAGCTTCAAGATTTTGATTTAGGAACAACATCTTTTCTTTATTAATTTGAACAGACTAGGTTCCGATATCGGAACCTAATCACGGTATAAATAAAAAAAATGGGGGCTGGATTTTCATAAACCGCAAATACCTAATTAACCCTGTCTGAATCCCCTATTATAAAAACTAGTAACCTCATCTTCAACTACCTCTATCCAACAAGAAATTAAGTATCGCTCATAGGCAACGTGGTGGAAAATCGGGCGGTGGGTGTGGGAATGCATATACCCGGATTTATCGACCAACTCAACCGAGCACTGGTGATGCTTCCGAATGATTCTACAATGCTATTGCGGAACAGAGGTACATGACATTCAATCGTTATTCATGCTTGTGATGTGGTGCCTCTAGGGTTAGGATATTTGGTGGAAAAATTGAAGAGCTCGAGTTTCGATAAATTGCTCTTGTTAGATGAACTAGTAAATTGTGATGAAGTCCTACAATTCCACACTAATTTAGGACATGGTAGTAACAATAAGAAGCGGACTATTGAACGATGTAACTCTACCCGTCATAAAGTATTCAATTAATGATGCCCTAGGTACAGAATAAACTGACCCAACTAAATTAAAGCATGTCATTGAGGGTGGACATGTTGAAATATTCCATAACCAGAATTGGCACGGGGTTATGTAACCCCATTATGCCCAGTAAAGATGGCTAAAATATATTTCAATAGGTCGGGATCAGCACCGGGGCAGGCTGAGAGCTATGATGCTGGAGTGTTGTCTGTGGAGAGTAGATTAATATATGAGTGGATTTGTCAGAATGTCCCTCCGTCCGATGGCCACGCTTGCGACATAAAATAGGAAATCTAATGATTTTCTATTACATGATGGAGGTGTCAAGATTAACTCTGGATATACAATTCTAATATATATGTTGAAGGCCATGGAGGTAAGAAGAAGGATCGTCCGTATGGTGGCTTGATCATGGTGTTGATCAAGAAGTGGAAGGTTTTGTCCGTTGACAAACCCTTGTGTATGTACTACTATGATGATGCTTGGTTTGACCATAAGCACTTGGTTTTGAATGAAGAGGGAGTATATATCCAATGCACAGTTCCCGGGTCATCCACTAGGGCAGCGAAGAGGCGTAGGGATGAGGCGATATTGAAAGCCGAGGCTTCTTCATCTCGTGAGTAGCCAAACCTTAATTCTTTTTCTAGTTTGATTTTTTAACATTTCTTAACTCGTATTGGTTGTGTTTTTCAAGGAGGCAAAGTTCTTGGATAAGTACCTTGAAAAGGTACATGTCATGCCTGCATAGTGAAGTTGGCGTTGCAAATAAAAAGTTAGCCATGGCTGGAGCTAGGCACAGCAAATTCATCGTTTCCACCGGACTGCAGATCATGCTTAGCAATGATGAGGGGATGCCAAATTTCAAACTCATATATTATGATGATGATGAGACCGAGGGTGAAAACGCTGACGATTGAGGAGCTGACCTAGAGAAGGACCGAGTTCGAGATTGATGAGATGTTAGGCTGATGGTTAGGCTGAGTTAAATTGTTTTTAAGTGATGTAATGTGGAGGGATTTATGGAACTTCAGTTTTTGATATTCTGGGTACATTTTCTTGAATTAAAACGATTTACAAATTTGGATATCTTGTGTTCAACAAAGTCTGATATTTAATGGTTGTTTACATTACATGGTTGTCGTTTGTAGGCATAAGCTATGTGATGGTAGACAATGCCTGGTTACTTTCAACTACCATACTTTAAGAAACAGTTCCGATAGAGGAACTATGTCTTGTCTTTGGAAAACTGTTTCGGTGTTCAGAGTTCGAAACCTCTTACTCAACATTATAATAACTAAGATGAAATGCATGTGTTGCAATCTCGGAAGTGTTGTTCCAAGCTATGATCTTCTTTCAGGATCAAATCTGGTCAACATAACTAAGGAGTGTTTTGAAGCTTTATTATTAAAATTTATAATACGAGCTCAGAACTGAATAAGAGGCAAGACTTACTATGATTATTATCGCTGTTATGAGTTCAGAACTAAAGTTCCGACCTCTGATGTTATTTCAGGAAACATTCTGATCTTCTTCAGAGAACAGGCAATTTTCATTTCCTTTTACTGAAAATAAGCTACGAGCTTGGAATTGAATGTCAGGTATATGTGTAAGACAAAATTAACTATTACGAGTCCATAACTAAGCATCCAACCTCTGAGTTGTTTTCAGCAACAATTCTGGCCAAATTGAAGAATGTTTGAGTTTAAGTTCATATTTTTTGGATATTAGTTACGAGATCGTAACTTGATAATGTCTATTCAATGAAAGCACGAATACTGTGGTTCCGAGTCCGGAACTCTAGTTCCAAACTCTTTCACTTCTTCCGGATATAAGCTTATGTAAATGGACTATTTGAATTCCAATCCACATAAATTCCAAGACATGATTCCGGACCCGAAACTATAATTCATATTTTTGTAATTAAGTGTCATATAGTTGTTCCGATGTTGGAACTATTAATTGGCCCTTTCAAAACTCTAGCGGATCGGAACACACTTGCTTATATAAAAAATAAACCAGATTGAGAATCATTCTAACAAACCCTAAATACATTTCAAGTGTGGAACTTCATCCCTCACCCAAATTCAAACTCTCACACACATGCGGGAAACACCCGTACCACGTCGTCTTCAAATCCAATCACACTTGCTCGCCGCCATCGATCAAAATCCACTAGAGGAAGCCAACCGAGGAATCCAGGCTACGAAATGAGGTTTGTTTCTCTCAAAGTCCAAACTAGGTTCAATACTTTAAGGAATGACGGAAAGATATTGGATACTATATAATAGATTTGAGTTTGTAAAAGAGCATTGGGTTATCCGACCCTGTTAAATATTTAGAAGATTAATATTAGCTAAAACTTAGTTTGAATTAACCCGGTTATTTTGATGAGATTTTTCAAATTTATGACAATTTACATGAGGTAGGGAGTTCGGGTAGTTATTGGACAAGGGTGAACGGGTATAATGCGGAGATTAGTCCTTGGATCATTAATGAAAGATTGAATGCCCCTACAAGATCCTACATGATGTGTACCCCCAAGTTGAGAATGGGACTTTAGATGATGTTTATCATAGGGGAGAATGGCCGCTTAATGATGATTACCCTAATATTGACCCAATTGCGTGTAGTGTGAAATACTTTTAAATGCAATCCTCATGACCTAGGAAGACCGGAATCATTTGATCTCAAGGAACTAGAAACTGACCAATGCATAGTGTGTGAGATGATAGCTCGGTTAATAGTACCAACTCCTGGTCACATCACCAAGCCAAATTAATCAACTCTTATAATGTTCTACTTTGTGGTGGAGGGGCTAAAGTTAATCTGGCACCGCATTTTTTAAGCACATGATGTGTGTAGCCACATTGAAAAGAATAATAAAAAATCTGCCTTATGGCAACTTGATTACATTGATATTGCAAGGTGTGACCAGGTTGGGTTTTCATGGCGAGGGAAAGGGGTGTGAATACTTTGACAAGTAGTACTTCGAGAAGAAAAAGTGGATACTAAACAAGGGCAAGTGGTGTCACCGAATGATTGATGCGGCCGAGCCTTCAAAGAGAGCAAGGGTAGAAGAAGGTAAATTTACTTTTTAAATAGTCAATACTCGCTATTTACCTATCCTATATTAATTGTTACTCGTACAATGTAATTGCAGAGGAGTTTGTGCCAAAATTTATCAAGAGCATGAATAGTTTCTACAAATAGGTATACGACGAAGTCGGCCAACTGAGGGAGCGCATATGGAAGTTAGAAAAGAAGCAGCGAGCTTACGAGAGAGCCTTCAAAGATTCCAAGGTGCCTCGCCTGAAACGATGCTCTTCAATGTGACATGATTTAGGCATGTACTAGGGATTATGTTTACCTTTTGATCTCCTAACTAGACTACTAGAATGATTATGATCACAGTTGGATTAATGAATTTGGATGTTTTTTGGATTTTCTGTTGCATGATTTATTATGACAATGGTTTCTTTTGCATATTTTTAGTTACTTGCAGTTTGAATTGCATTGTATATTAGCCCAATAGGTTTTGAGGCATGTTCTTACAGAGTAAGGAAGAAACAAGGGAAGTAAGTACCGATAACCAAGTGTGCCAAGATAATTCTGAGCTCGGAACCCTTTCCTATCAAATGGTCATCATCTTCACAAAACACTGGAATCAAGCCCAATGAATCATGTCCTAGATTTCTTCTTCTTCTTTGGCACCTTGTTCTTCAATTTCCTACTTCTCTTGATCATATTGCCATGGGCATCAACCCATACCACCTCATCATGGTCTGACCTTCCGACATGCACACACAAACTCGCCTCATCTTCTTCAAGCATAAAATCATTGTTGTTAGCACAGATGAAAGACCGAAATCGAAGAAATCTTCAAAATCATTTTCACAAACAAAAGCCTTCTTGACCTGAACAACAATTTCCCACTTTAGGTCAACCGGGTCCTAGACATAGAAAACCTGATGAGCTTGACTTGCCAATATGAATGGGTCCTCTCTCCAGGCCAAACGACTCCGATCAACCAAAGTGAATCCCATGTCCTCCTTTCTTTAGCCACTGTTAACATCCACTCATTCACAATTAAAAATGGGTACTCACATGGTCACATAATCAAGTTCCCATATTGAAACTATGGTTCCAAAATAACATGTGTGGATATAGATTGTATTGTTGTTTCCTGTCCTAGCAACATGCAGTGCCTTCGAAACAAGAGTAACTCCACTATTTTGAGAAACCTCACTATTTTGGGAAACACCTCTATCATCCACTGCTTTTGTGGAAAACGTAAAACCATTGATGTCGTAATCTCCATATGAAAGCACTGTACCAAGAGGTGTACGTGCTAGCCACTTAACTGTTTCTGGATGCCTACCCCTAGCCATGTGACCGTGAAGCCACGACGCAAATGTGCTAGTGTGCTATTGGAGAATTCTGCTTCATTGAATGAAGGATGAGCCCCGTGTATCTCATTCATGTGAACATCAATATATGGAACAACGTCATTTCTGAAGTACGTATGAATGAACAGCACGTAAATCCCCTTCACTAGGGCTGAGCAACTTACCCCGCCGAACACCTTGTCCATCTAATCGGCTCTCATGTCTAGAACTGGGAAGCCCAACAAAATCAACCACCTTCAGATATTCAGTACAAAATTCTATTACCTCATCTGCCACGTACCGTTGTACTATACTTGTATCAGGTCTAAATATTTTCTTCACAAAATGTTTGAAAATTTTCATGTACCGTTCAAAAGGATACAACCATCTCAAAAATACGGGACCACATAGCTTGATCTCACGGACCAAATGGTTAATTAAATTGACCATAATGTCAAAGAACGATGGAGGAAAATACATCTCCATATGGCATAGAAATTCAACAATCATCGCCTACAACGTGTCAAGCTTCAAAACAGTAATCCTTTTAGAACAAATGGACTTGAAGAACAAAAAAGCTTCGTAATGCATATTATGACATGGGAAGGCAAAGATGACCATATCGCAATGGAATTAAATTCATGCATCAGATTGTAGCAATCGTGTGATTTAAGACCTAACAGCCTCAATTCCTTTACCGATACGCATAAATTTAAGTTAGAGGAATATGAATCGGGCACCTTTAATTTGCTAAGGGTCTCACAAAAAATATTTCTTCTCTGCATCAGACATGGGGAAACATGCAGGTGGGATATAACATTTATCGCCTTTTGTAACCGAACCCAAATTCTCTTTGATTCCATATCGACCATGTCAAAATGGGCCTTAAACCCATATTTAGTTTTTCCAAGGGTATTTAATAGAATACCAACCAATGAATCACACATATTTTTCTTGATGTGCATTACATCAATACAGTGTCTGACATCGAAACCCTTCCAATAAGGGAGTTTGAAAAAAATATAGCATTTCTTCCAACTTCCTTCTATTGATGATTTCCGCTTCCCATTGCCAAAGTCATTTTGTAATTCTTTGACCCTGTAAAAAACTTACTCACCCGATAGTGGTACCAGCGGTAGCCGTAAATGGATCTCCCCATTAAACCACTTCTTTGCATTACGCCACGGGTGCCCATTAGAAAAAAACCGTCTGTGACCCTAGTAATATTTTTACATCTGTGTTTCAGTTGCCTTCACAGAATATCTTGACAAATTTCTGCAAGCTGTAAAATCGTTTATAGTGCAAAACAATAAAGCCTTCAACATGAAATACTCTTCCAAAAGACCATTGTAAGTCTAAACCTCATCATTGAACAACGTCACCAAGTCATCAATAAGGTGAGAAAGATAAACATATATATCATTATTAGGTTGCCTGAGACCTGAAATCATCAGCAATAACAATAGATACTTTCGTTTCATTGTCAACTAGGAGGGGAGATTGTAGATTATCAACATTATAGGATAAGAACTATGAATGCTTCTTATATTACCAAATGGATTCATTCCATCAGTTGACAAGCCAAACCTTAAATTACGAGGCTCCAATGAAAACTCAGGGTAAAGGGTATCACCGTCAGACGTATGAGTGATAACATCATCCCCAGGTCTAACCCTATCTGCATACCAGCGCATTAACTTAGCATCTTCTTTTATAGAAAACAACTTCTTCAAACGAGGAATAGCTGGAAGATACCATAAAAATTTAGCAGGGGTTTTCTTTTTCGAGATGAAACCAACTTTTGCACCCACAACAATATCTCACTGCTTCAACTTGTATTAACTCACCACATACACGAAAAGTTTCTTTGTCCACGTCCTCTTTCCCTCTATACAACATACAATCATTCGGACAAGCATTAATTTTTACCAAATCCAATGTTTTTGGACAAAGAATCCCTTTTGCGGCGTATGACCTATCCAACATCAGATTGCCATCTAGAAGCATTTACCTTAGCAATTCAAGTGTCTCAGTCATTCCTTTCTCGGTTTACTCATATTTCGCCTATAAATTCATTATTATCACATAGTGCTCAAAACAGAATGTTTGGACCCACCATACAATGCAGTCTTCTTGTCATTGATCAACGTTCTAGGGACTCAGGTTTACCATGAAATTCTCTAGATACATCCTCCACCATCTCATAAAATTCATCGCCTCCCTCTAAACGAACCCCTTCATTAGTTTTAACATTATTATCATTAACCGTGTGAACCTCCCCATGCCATATCCAGTGTGTATAAGTAGTTTGAAAACCTCGCATTATAAGATGCTCACACAACTTCTTCCTCTCCACATATGCATCATTCTTACGATCCTTACATGGGCAACGTGCACGGACCTTGCCTTTCCTCTACTCTTGTTCAAAATCCAATGAAACAAATGATTCTACCTAGGGAATATAATTGGGTGAATCCCTACGATCGCCACCGATTAGTTCAATTATATCCATTAAAGAAGCATGTGTACGTACCTACAATGGAGTATGATTTCAAACGAATAAGGCACATAGCATAAACCCTAATCCAACCCAATTCCCCTAAAAAAATTACACACATAACACTAGTTCAACCAATTTCTAATATAATTGACTGGAATGAAATATAATAAGTGATTGACTTGAACATACTTTCAAAAATTAGTTCCACAAGAAAATCCAAGGAATGGGTTATGCCTCTTCAGTAATTATTCTCCAAAATAAGAGGCATGAACCCGCTAAATATAAGCTTCCCATTTTAATTGTTCCGATAGCGGAACTTATTTACTACTAGCTCACAAAGAACCGGACATTGTTCCTAGGTCGAAACTATAATCAGAGAATGTTACGAACTCGGAACAATATTTGTCCTTTCATATAGCCTCAACCACAAAGGTGTTGGACTCGGAACTCAATTCGTATTCTAGTTCCGAGTCCGGAACTTTACACAATAGAAGTCACTTTTGCACAACCGCCTTTAACCGTTCTCAATCAAAGGCGGTTATTTAATCACCCGCCTTTTATCCACATAAATGGAAGGCGGTTCTTTTATAACCGCCTTCCAACGAAACTAAACCGCCTTTGATTTTTGAGAGCGGCCCGAATGACCCGGTTCCGAACTCGGAACCCTCTCCAGAAGGTGGTTCCTGGAAATTTAAGCTCAACCGCCTTTGAACTCCGCCTTTAATAGGCCATTGTCCACTAGTGTCTAGTATGTTGGCTGCAAACCAACGAATTTTCCTATAATCCAACAACATAACTTGGGACGCGTCAAGAGCTCGGCTTATGAACATGCGTAGTACAGATGGCTTGTTGGTCGTTGTCTCATTTATCTTATTATCACTCGTCTGGAGTTTTAATTTTTTCCATACACTTGCTTAGTTCATGCAGACTCCTCGTCAAACTATAGTTAAATATAATTCAAAATATATTTTAAATTAATTTTTAAATCTGCAATAAAAGAATATAAATGTTAAATTATTCCATTAGCTATATTAATTATGTAATAACTTTATGTAATGATTGCAAAACAAGATTTTACTAACAAATATTGTTAAAAATATTATTTATATATGAAAAATATAATTATTTAAATAAAAATATATTGTTTAATCTAGAAATTTATTGTTGAGGAAATCTTTCTTAATGCAACAGTATACTGAGAGGTTTGGGCCTGGGCTTGGCGGTGATGTGCAGGAGGAGGCATGTTAGCTTTTGCTTTTGGCAGTGTCAGTCGTCGTCTCGGGAACCCAAATTCCCATTGTTTTATGAAGAAAGAAGGTCCAAGAACTTTGAAGAACTTTTTCTTCACTTCCGAGCAAAGCAACATATTTATCTGTTATTGGCATTTTTATGTTTATTTTATACTGGTACACTTTTTATTTTTGATAATATTCTTTCAATTTTATTCACTCATTCTACTTTTTTACATTTTACGTTCAATTTTATTCACTCATTTTCTCTACCTAAATTCCAGCATCTAAATCCATGGTGCAACTTACAGAGGAAACGGAGGGATTATATAATGATCCTCATATACATTGCCCATTGGAGACGGACAAAAGCCACAAGTGTCGTTTCATATAAACCAAATTTTTTATTCAAAATATTACTTTTTATTCTAAATTAATATGAACGAAAATACACTTCTTATTCTATACATAGGGAGTATTAATTATGCTCACAGTTTACAACATGGAATACAAATAGTTATTCAAATTAATGAACACAATGAATAATTAATCATTTGCTAAATAAGTTTAAGTATTATAAGAAACAGTTTTACAAAAGTGATAGGGTCTGAAGTTATAAAATAATTTTAAATAAATATTATAATTTTATTTGAATATTATATACTTATCCGTATCAACATAAATTGTACTCCTTTCGTCCCACTTTAAATTACTTATTTTCCTTTTTGGTCCGTCCCATTCTAAATTGCTTATTTCAAATCTTTCCTAATATAGAAAAAAATTGATAGGTACAAGTACAATTTTGACCCTTTAAGTTTATTAAATTTCAACAAAACCAATGACATTACTTACACTTTCAACATGTTTAATTTTGTAAAAACAACACATTAAACTAATGGAATAAACTAAGTTACTAAATCTGAAAACTTAACTAACAATTCAAACTTAATTCTGTACCTAACACCCCACCAACACCGGACTTCAATTTTCTCTCTAAACCATTTGCATTTACTCTATTAGTTTTGTTCTTATCAGCTTTTTCCCCAAGCCCACTCCAGAACTTCCCCTTTCCTCTTCCCACTGAAAAAAGCTAAAAACCCTAGTTGAATATCCCTCCCCCTCGTCGCTCCCATGTCGGATGGAAACCTAGGCTACAAACCCGGCTGGAGTCTCCAGTTCTTCACCCGCACAGTGGCCTTCCAACCCCCAATGACCTAATATTCGATTCTCAATTTATGGGACCTGAGGCCGGTGAGGATGGCCTCTTCACCGATTTGCAGCCCATCGAGGATTGGGGTGGCTTCTCCGACGAACTGGCCATGAACATCGGTTGCGTGCCCGATTTAGAGGCTCCCGCAGTAGATCGCGA
Organism: Rubia tinctorum; assembly: GCA_032355605.1. Classification (NCBI taxonomy): domain Eukaryota; kingdom Viridiplantae; phylum Streptophyta; class Magnoliopsida; order Gentianales; family Rubiaceae; genus Rubia; species Rubia tinctorum. The sequence goes on along the minus strand of JAULKM010008469.1, from coordinate 2,823 downwards.
CCTGGGCCAAGGTTTTCGAGCTTTCCGCCGTAGCTCTCTTCCAGCCTGGGCTTTCGGTGCCTGCAATGGAAAACACGAGAGACCCACGGCTTCTCCGGAATGTCACGGCTGCGGTGTGGTGTTCCCGGAAGTGCAGGGCCTCCTCCGGACTGAGTCGGCCTCCAATGTAGCTGCTAGACAACAGCTAGACACTCCGTGAAGTGCAATTGGTACCTGCTCCGATAAAGGCGAGGGACCGGCGGCTTCTCCGATTGTATGTCCCGTCGGCAGTGGCGAAGTGGGGTCCCCCAAAGCACAGGGTCTCCGCCGGACTAATTCTGCCTTTGTGGCAGAAGAAGGGTTCTCCAATATGGAGGCAAAATATCAACTCGAGACTCCGGCATCAGTTTTCGACCTCCTCTGGCACCTCCGGTCGACGTCCTCGATGGTGGCGCCGACGGGCACCAGCCGACAGCAACGCCCAGGTCTGGCAGCTGATGTTTGGGCAGAGTTCGAGCAGAGTCCCTCTTTTAGGGCACTCCGAGAGTGGGTTTTTGAGCTAGGGAATCAGTCTTTGCTTCCGCCAAAGAAACGGTACGTATTCAGCCCAGTTTAATTATCTCTACTGCATTTTTCATCATATAAGAATGAGCTCAGGCTTCTGAAAACGGAGCCTGCAGTTTGAAAAATTAACTGGAATAACGGCTACATATGCCAGGATGTTGCTACTCTATTTAAATGTTTGTGTGCCACCAATGTGGATTATATTTATGCATATGTAGTTAATAGTATGTACTGCATCTGTAAATGAGGAGTTGAACTTGACTTTAGCCGACATTTGCCGGGATGTTGCTAACATGATGGCATAATTTCCAAGAAAAAATAGACTAATCTTCTACAAAAAAAATCCAGTTTCTTTGGAATCACATAACATCATTTGCCAGCTTCAATGCGCTGATGTGACTGCCTTTCTTTTCACTTCTTCAATACATGACAATACTTTTCTTAGATCTCTTTAAATTGACAATTAGGTTGGGCAATTGTGTGTGTAAATGAAATTTTCTGAATTTTCAGAATATGTTGCTGTTGGTGTGGGTTCATGAAATTTTCAGGATTTTAAAAAATAGAGTATGTTGTTGTTGGTATGTGTTAATCAAAATTTAAGAATTTCAGAGTATTTTTCCCTTATAACTAATTCCTGGCTTTTCTGCTCAGGTTCAGGGCAGTGGGCAACCGGGGGCTTTAAGCCCCCATTGGAGGGCTGACTGGACAGCATTTTGGAGGCTTAGTATTTTGTTTTCAAACAGGTTCCATCTATTCCATTTTCAGTGATTGCCGTGTCAGAATCTGTTAGCTTACTCATGTGTGCTACAATGTTGTTGTGCCTGAGTATGTTAGCTCAGTTACTTGTGTTAAAATGTGGTCGTGTCTGAGTATGTTAGCTCAGTATGTGCTATTACGATATCTGCTTTGAGTATATGGATTATGTGAGTTGTCTCGGGTTGCTAGAAATGTGGTACCTTGGCCGATTTGTAATCTCATTCTTTAATTTGATGTTATATAGCTTTAAGACCCTAAACAAAACAATGTTTCTGTTCTGGTTCTAGGTTGAAGTTGATCATTGATGTTTCTTAAGTGCTGCTCTATGTTTATCGATGAGTGTTTCATGTGATATGCAGCCATGGATAGCTGAACATGTATGATGGCATCTTTAAATTCATTGGACTCTAAGTTTGTCGCCACTACCTGTAATTTGACACTTAAATAAAACATCAATTATATAAAACAATGTCTTTCATACAAAATGAGTAGGTGTTGCAGCATAAACATGGGCACTGATTACATCATGTTTACTAGCTAAACAAAAGCATGCAACACTATCATTAACAAAAGATGCTGAAACTGAACTTGTTAACCTGTTTGCTGAATTTCGTCGAGTTTGCCCAGCTCTGCCACTATCTTTGTTATCTTCTCGGTCCTGTTGTGGCTTGCTAAGAACTGAACACTCTCTCTAACCAGCTCTGTATCTGCATCTATAGCGTTCTGTAAAAAACCAATACGTGCAAGTGCGTCTTTCTTTGGTGTGGTAGTGAAAACCTGTTGCTTCCCATGCATTTCATAATCTCCAACATTACAGCCTATAGGGAGATAAATATCTTGTTCACTGTCTCAGTCTTCATTTCCTCATAAGCTTTCTCCACAGCCTCCACTAGTTCTACCATAGTTCGGCATGCCTTCTCTTATTGTAGGCTCTGAATTGAGCGAAAAAAACCCAAATCTAGTCTGTTCAAGTCCGGTGAGTTTGGTGGCTGAGAGTTAATGATGAACTAAAACCCATCCGTATTAGCAGCCATTAGAAATGCATGGGTTTGACTTGCAGTGTGTGAAGGTGCATTGTCTTGCTGCAAAAAAATTCTTTTACTTGCACCTGCTGGCCATTTTTGCTTTATTGCTGGTATTATCTGCTTAACTAGGCATTCCGTGAGCACATCTCTGTTAACTTTGAGTTTTGCCTCTGTCTCCATTGTGCCTCAGGGCCTATTTTTGCTTTTCCTCTGTGCTTCCACCTCATCAGTGAGTGGAAATATGCCAATCTTTCCATCAAAAATTACATCTCCATTTGGTGCAATTAAAGGCCTAGCAACATCACAAACAAACATAACCTTGGGAATATAGCCTTTATGTTGAACAGTTCTGTATGGGTTGTCTTCACCTGGTAGGAGAATGTAGTTTGCTGATTTTTGCGATAAATAAAACCATTTTTCATCGAGATGCACAACATTATACATGCTTCTGAATTTAAATGTACTAGTATGCCTTTCAAACCTGAGCTTTGAGCATGCA
>JAULKM010008459.1:0-14940 GCA_032355605.1 Rubia tinctorum | reverse complement strand
CTTCCTTCCTCCGTTTTTCTTTCAAAGCCTCCGGAAACGGTGGTTCCGGTACATATGGAGGAATCTCCACCATCTTTACCTTCTTGTGAGGAGGGGATAAAGGCTCGGGAATGGATGTTGATTTCTCAATGGTGATCTCTATTTCCTTCTCCTTTCCCTTCCTCACTTTGTCATTTACCTCCTTCTCGACCTCTTCCTCCTCTTCCTTTTCAAATACCTCAACCACGACGAGTTCATTTTCAACGATTTCATCCTCCCGGGAAATGCCAACCTCCTTACGAATTCTCAAAGTGATAGCCGTCGCATTTTGTCGGGGGTTAAGCTCTAGTTGAGAAGGAAGTTTTCCATAATCTCTCGCCTCCATTCGATTCAATATTTGAGCCATTTGGCTCACTCGAGTCTCTATGTTTTTTATGCTAGAGTTGGTCTTCTGTTGGTGCTTTTTTGCCTTGTCCGCACATAGGGTCAACTTCCCAATAGCTTGCATGATTTTCTCTTTTGACATCCACCAACTTTCACCTTGATTGTGGGTTTTATCACCATGCCTTTGGTATTGAGGTTTTGGAGGCCGATATGGTGGTTGAGGAGGGCGATAAGGTTGATCATTTTGGCCTCCTTGTGCATTCCCATATCGAAGGTTTGGGTGAACTTGGTTAGCCGCATTGTAAGAACGGTTGTGATACCCTCTGCCTCCTTGGTAGTCTTGGTACCCTTGGCCTCCTTGCCACCCCATGACACTCACTTCTTCTAAATAATCATCTTTCAAAGTAAGACATGCATCTGTAGGATGCGGAGAAGAACAAATCTTGCAAAACTTGACATGGGTTTTTGCCACGGATTGAGTCATCAAGGTTTTCACCATAGAAGTGAGATTAGACACTTGGTTTTCAACTTTTCCATGGTTTGAAGAAGCACTTGCATTTTTGGGATTTTGCCTCCTCAAATCGGCTCTCGGGCTAAAATTTCCCGACTCTTCGGCTAGGTCCTCGTAGAGCTCCATAGCTTCTCTAGATGAATTGTTTCCAAGAGAACCATTACAAGCTCCCCTCACTAGCCTTTGGTCTTGATGAAGAAGACCATTATAGAAGTAGTAGACCAAATCCCCGTCCGAATAGCCATGATATGGACAACTAGCAAGAAGCTTCTTAAACCTCTCCCAAAAATCATAAAATGACTCCTCGTGCCATTGGATGATAGTTAGACATCGTAGAAGAGAAACACCAAAGGAAATCAAATATAATTTTAAAACTCTTAAGAGACATAGCACGACCATTGTATCATGGAGTGAAAGTTTAGATAGAGTAGCACAGATAGTTCCCTCTACCATCAAGTTATGGCTTTGCGGTGGAAGCTTGGGATTAAAATGGCTGATACGCTCCCTTCCCTTAGGGGGCTCCAAGACACTTGAGGATCCACATGTTCAATCCTTTTTCCTTCTTCTTTAAGAAATATCAGTAGCATTGCAAGCAGCTACTTCTCCACCTTCATTAGCTATAACCTTGGTAGTTATTAGCTGAGAATTTCCTTCGCCAGCGTTCACCTTAGAGACAACAGTTGAAGTGTTGTTTTAGTTTTGGGTAGGCGGCCCTTTAGGCTCCTCATTCTCATCATCAAATAAGAAAGTCCTCCCAACAGAACGATTTGCCAAATCCATATATATAATCAAATGTACAAAAAAATCAAACAAACAATAGGATAATGAGATGTAAGAGAGGAATAACTAGGAGAAGGGAAAACAAAAAGATAACGAGAAAAAAAACCTTTACTCTCCGAATCGGCGTGGCGAAGATAGATCAAATGTCCGTTGAGTGTTAATACAACCTCACTCTCAGCATTAAAGTGAACCCCTACCTTAGGAGTTTTGAATTTGGGAAAATTATAGTTTCAAACTGGAAAAGCTGGTTTGCTTCCATTACCAAGTTTTAAGAAGAGAATTGTTTTTGCCCCACACACCACAGTTATTTGGAAATCCACTGACAAACTCGATATTGGGAAAGACTGGATAAAGGGTGAATTCGTCAGATGAATTTTAGACTTTTAAAGTTAATAATGGGTAAAAAATAGGTCAATTGGAAAAGGAATTTTAGTTGCTTCAAACATGATCGAAACAAACAATGATTCATACATCCTTAGAGTGAACCTGAGATAATGCGACCCGGTAATGTGAGAGTATATCTATGATGCGCTGATAATTTTAGAGATGAATCCAGGAGGAGGAGTGTAAACACTCTCGGAACTATCAAAGGCCTTAAGCTCGTAGGAGGACTAAAAAGGAAAACTAATTTTAAATTATCCAAGTAGTAATTAAAAAAAATACTACTGACGTTAGAAGAACTGGTAACAGGGTGGGACTCCTCCTCGGAGTTGACCTCGTCAACCAAAACATTTTTTACGGAGGGTTCATTAAAATAAGGGATAGATATTAAGACAAACATAATTCCGTAAATTCAGATGAAAAATATATCAATCAGAGTCATAGAATGCAAAAAGGTATATTCCGGTAAAATCCCAGGAAAAGAAACACTGAATACACACCGAGAGGAAAAACAAAGAAGAACAAAAAAGAAAGAAAGCAATCAGAGAACTCCTAAACCAAGATTGAGAAATAAAGTTAATAGAATGAAGATGCCGAACAAGTTCACAATTATAAGAATCGCCAGAGAAAATGAGGAGATTAGGAACATGGAAACTTACGATTTGATTTACTATGAGAAGCTAGGATGATAAAGAAGGCAGGAAGAGGATGAGGAATCCGAAAGGAATAAGGAATTTAATTTAAGAAAGTGAAAAGCCAATAAAAATCAAAGTAGACAAGAAAATAATGATGAATGTCTGACAAAAAGTAACTTACCCTTTTAGGACTACAAGAAGTGGGCGGTATATGGAAAGATACTATACACTGAATAGTGACAAAATTAAGCCACCAAAATCGATGTACTTATAAAGGGGGAAAATATAATGGCAGGAGAGAAAATTAGAGAACGATACAACGAATATAGAGGATGAAATATTGGTTCAATGACAAAAAATCTCAAACGACTAAAGTTCAAGTACAACAGATATAGGGAAGATTCAATTCAAAATTCATAATTGCATTAGTAGCCAAGAAGCAAGCAACATTTCAAGAAGATAATCTTAGTTTCATTAAGGGCGAACATGTTATTATAGCTTTAGAATTTCACGAAACAACAGTTCCCATGTATTCTACAAACAAAGTCATTGCTTTGTGTTTACTAGTCTTCATGGATAAGTGGGCTTATGGTGTATTCCTAGCACATAAGATAGAGGCTGCATGCCTTTAGGCCCAGCCTAATGCTTAAACAAAAATAAATGAAGATAAAATATACAACGATTCAGCCCAACGTCCATGTCAACCACGAACCGATAAAGGCAGAACCAGGTCTAAGAGGACTCAACCACGAACTAAGAAAAATGGAATCACGATCAACACTTAGCCACGAACCAAGATTATAGTGACCATGATTCAACAATGATGTAACCCACGATCTTAAACCATAGTTAAGCGGAGCCACGACTACAATCGCCCATAAATACAAATAGAGCAATGCTGACTCAGGTAAGTGAGACTAAACTGAGAAATTTTAATTCTCCATGCGGAAAAGTACTAACTTCATCGTGAAAGTATTTTTCCCAGAATTATATTCGAGGTCTGTTTTGCAGGAAGAGATATTTTACGGTGAAAAGTTGCTAGTTTTCTTGGTCGGGATTACCACATCATTTAGATATGAAAGTGAGGACCATATGTCATGGACACTCCACTATGGACACCAATCCATATACCTAGAGTGGCAAAGGAATCGGTATCTTATGATGACTCTATTGTTGACACAACTCTAGTCGCTACACAACAACCCTAATTGCTACAAACTATCATGCTTGCACTATTGGGTTACGTTGAGGTTTCCCCTGATTAGGGCATCTATTGTCCCTAACCTAAATAATTATTAAACGATGAGCCAATCAAATTAGATTCTAAGGATCCTGACGTTACTCTCAGGATAACATGCATGCACTCATCTCCCTGGTACTCACGAACCTAATATAGCTCTAACACGACACTCACAATGTAGCAATTCAAGCCTAGCACGATGGTATACTAAGCATTAATCTACTGGTTCATCGTAAAACATACATGGCATACATCTCAAAAGAATATAAACCATAAATCAAGCATGAATATTCATAGAACTTAAAGATAGAGTAATATACGAATCGCACAAAGTCAACATCGAGTTATAAATTATAATAATTCCCCAGATAATAAACTAATCTAGAGATACTGAATCCATAGCAATCATTGGATTCAATGCCTTAGGAAAAACTAGGTAAAGTAAACGAAGAGAGGATATAGCCTCATTCTCTCCCTACCTAATCTTGAAATTAAACTATAACCAAAACATAAACCCTAGTAGACTAGTGGCTTCCTATATAACTGCCACATCGGCACGAGCCTTGTGCTAAAAAGTATGCATGTGCAAAAGTACACAAGCCACAAACTGGAGGTACTTCTCAGCCAATCTGAGCAAGCAACTTGTTATAAAGCACTCGACCCGCAATCTGGAGAGCTAATTTTGGTCTCTTGATTACGTGGGTTGTCGTCTAAAGTCACTGCCTTGTCTTCTAAGAGTGCGATCTTATTTTTGCGAGCCATAGATCTTGCATAAAGGCAGAAATGCGTATGAAAACAACGACGTAAGCAAGCAATAGATTTTTTAGTTTGCACAATACAAGCTCTTGAGTTCTCAAGCTATAAATATTACAACTTCGTAAACTTAACTAAGCAAGCCATAGATCATGAAAAAAGGTAGATATACCTACAAAGATAATGACAAAAGTAAGCAATTGATCTTTCCGGTTTGCACAATACAAACTCTTAATTTTGCAAGTCATAGATCTTGAAAAAAGGCAAATTTACCCAAATAATCAGCAACAAAAGCAAACAATAAACCATGTATCTTCATATGGTAAAGCTTTATAACCTTAAAAATGAAAGCAATAGACCTCTTCAACAAACATATAAACAAACAATGGCAAATGAAAAAAAATAACACTTTAACTGCAAACAAACCAGATTCCAAAATACAAGTCAATATAACATATAAGTACTACTTGAAACATTCCAAAAAATAAACTAGTACATCAAATAAAAGAGAAATAAACTATCTGCGCCTTTATGTACGAGATGATCCAAATGAGGAAGAACCGCGACAACGACGAGATTGCTCAGCCTTACTACGATATTGCTCAGCCTCGTGCTCTTCATCCACAATATGTTCATATTTCCGTTTCATGTATTACTAGGAAGGATGTTGCGTTATATTCCTAAGCCCCATATGACCAAGATACCTCACATAGTACACCTTAAAATCAGTAATAGGGCCAAATTCCTTGCGGTCAAGCTTTATGCTTATAACGTCAATAGTATCTTGATAACTCTTTTTTTTAGACATCAATTTTTTCACGTCGTCCTCTGGTTGGCGAACATGCTACCTAACAGATTCAGACAAATTAATCCTCAGCCCACCGATATTCATAGTCAGGTATCCCCGACCAGCACGATCACGAGATAGTGGAAGGGCCTCAAGCTTTTCTTTTTAATCCACAGAAGCCTAATTAAGATAGTGGAAACATTCGTCAAGATGGTTATACTCTGCACAAAACTTGTCATTCTCACTACGTAGTTGAGTATTTATAGCGAACTGCTAATAAATTAACTCTACCACCCGGGAGGAGAGGAGTAAAGGTGATAACACTCATTCTATTTTTTCTCAAATCGATTCAAAAAAATCATCGATGTGAGAACACTGCTTATCAATAATCAGATGAGTTTCACGGGCCTTTTTTTAGCAAAAATCTTAGCCCCTTCTTGCTGATAAAGAATCCTAACCACACTCAACTATTGGTGCTGAATAAGATTGTTTTATTCAGCACAAAATTCTTTCAATTCATTGACAAGTCTTGAGTATCCTTTCAAGCATTCTTCCACCCAACTTCAAGGCCATTAATACTTCGTAGCATATACTTCAAACGAATACCTAACAATAGCTCCCATTCCTGACTATGGCTAGGAAGGCTGAGCAAAAGTATGTATATGACGATGGATTCAATATCGATTCGGCTACGAACTATATTCTTGTCCAAAGATTCAATACTGTAACCTTCGAGTACAAACCAGCTACAAAGGCATGCCATAGAAGATGGAGATGATGGGGAAGTAGGAATTTTTCACCCAATACACAATGGAATAAATTCCAAATCAGGGAAGCGATCAGCATAAACAAGCTCAAGATATTCCCTAGATAAAGACTAAGTAACTTTAATCAGCTTAATAGGGCAATGTGAATAAGGAGAGAAAACCCCAGGGTGATGATAAAAATAAACATTGGAACCCAAATAGTCAAGATGTTTCAAAAAAAATGATCAACCAAAATATCAAAGCCCTGCATATAAATAAATGTGATGAGAAGTTGCAAAATTAGAATGGCAACACAAAGTTAATATCCATAATTGTACAAATAATGCAGATATACATTAGAATATTGTTACGAATTACAACTAAAAACTATCAAAATCTATAGCACTAAGATCAACTAACATTAGAGGGAGAACCTGATGAATGCTGGACAACGAGAGTAAAATCTTCCTTGTTTGCATGATGAGTGTAGACCACTGTATTTACATTGGCCTCAGTATTCACATTTGTTTCAGCGTTCGCATTAGCATCAGGATTAGAAGAAAACCTACGAACTCGAGAACCGAATACAAGACCTTCAAAAAAATCAAGTTCACACTGCTTCAGTTTAGTGACAGAAGGCAAAGAAGGAAGACAGTGAGGTGGGATAGAAAGGCATAAGGATGACCGCCTTCAGAAATACAGCTAATGAAACCCCGATTAAAAACAATCTTCTATTGCCACAACATTGTCTTAGACATAACCAATTTGGGCAATTTCTCTTCTTTCAAAATGAGGTTCAGTTCTCGCAGTTCGACCGGAGCCTCGTAGTACCCAATCCAGTTCAAGTAGTAACTTCCTCAAATAAATTATAAAAAGACTTTGTTTTGACAATTCGATCAACAAGAACTTAAGGGTACCCAGGTGAAGCAAGACCATTAGTCTGCATCTCCTCCAGTTCAAAACACAACTACTTGGATTCCTTCTCAGCAGTAAAGTAATGCTCCTTAACAGAGCGTGCATGCTCTTCAACAGCTTCAAGAGAGACATTCGGAGCCGCACACTTCTTTTTGCTGGTACGATTTTTTTAAGGAACGAACTGTCTCCCTTTGTGAACTTTAAAACTCATTTTTTGATAACCTGAAGACTTTCACAAACCAGATGATAAAAACACACACACAAATATAATAGTTAGACATCGTAGAAGAGAAGCACCAAATGAAATCAAATATAATTTCAGAACTCTTAAGAGACATAGCACGACCATTATCTCATGCAGTGAAAGTTTAGATAGAGTAGAAGGACTAGTTCCCTCTACCATCAAGTTATGGCTTTGCGGTAGAAGCTTGGGATTAGAATGGCTAATACACTCCCCTCCCTTAGGGGGCTCAAAGACACTTGAGGATCCACAAGTTTGATCCTTTTCCTTCTTCTTTGAGAAATATCAGTAGCATTGTAAGCAGCTACTTCTCCACCTTCATTAGCTAAAATCTCGGTAATTATTAGTTGATAATTTCCTTCGACGGCATTCTCCTTAGAGACAACAGTTGCAATGGTGTTGTGGGTTTGGGTAAGCGGTCCTTTAGGCTCCTCATTCTCATCATCAGAAAAGAAATTCCTCCCAATAGAACGCTTTTCCAAATCTATATATGTAATCCAGTGTACAAAAAATCAGACCAACAATAGGACAATGAGATGTAAGAGAGGAATAACTAGGAGAAGGGAAAACGATATGATAACGAGAAAAAAAACACCTTTACTCTCAGAATCAGCATGGCGAAGATAGATCAAATGTCCGTCGAGTGTTAATACAACCTCTCACTAAGCATTAAAGCGAACTCCTGCCTTAGGAGTTTTGGATTTTGGAAAATTATAGTTCCAAACTGGTAAAGCTAGTTCAATTCCACTACCAAGTTTTAAAAAGAGAAATAGTTTGCGCCACACACCACAGTTATTTGGAAATCCATTGACAAACTTGATATTGGGAAAGACTGGATAAAGGGTGAATTCGTCCGATGAATTTTTCACTTTGTGAAGCTAATAAAGGCTACATAATAGGTTAATTGGAAAAGGAATTTGAGTTTCCTCGAACATGATAGAAAACAACAGTGATCCATACATCCTCAGGGTGAACCTGAGATAATGTGACCCTGTAATGTGAGAGTAAATATATGATACGCAGAGAAAGAGGAAAATAAAGTCCAAATTTAAGCTAGAGATGAAGCCAGGGGGAGGAGTGTGAACACTCTTGGAACTATCAAATTTCTTAAGCTAGTAGGAGGACCAAAAAGGAAAACTACTTTTAAAGTATCAAATTTGTAATTAGAAAAATACAACTGACATTAGAAGAACTGGTAACAAGGTCGGAATCCTCCCCGGAGTTGACCTTGTCAACCGAAACATTTTTTACGGATGGTTCACTAACATAAGGGATAGATATTGAGGCAGACATAATTCTATAAATTTAGAAGAAAAATCTATCAATTAGAATCATAGAATGCAAAAAGTTATATTCTGGAAAAAATGTAGGAAAAGAAACAGGGAATACACGCAGAGAAGAAAAACAAAGAAGAACAGAAAAGATAGAAACCAATCAGAGAATTCCTAAACCAAGATTGAGAAATAAAGTTAATACAATGGAGATGCCACAACAGTTCACAATTATAAGAATTTCCTGAGAAAATGAGGAGATTAGGAACATGGAAACTTACGATTTGATTTACTATGAGAAGCTGGGAAAATAAAGAAGGCAGGAAGAGGATGAGGAATCTGAAAGGGTTAAGGAATTTAATTTAAGAAATTTAAAAGCCAATAGAAATCAAATCAGACAAGAAAATAATGATGAATGTCTGACAAAAAGTAACTTACCTTTTTAGGAATACAAGAAGCTGACGGTATATGGAAAGATACTATACATTGAATAGTGACAAAATTAAGCCACCAAAATCGAAGTACTTATAAAAGGGGGGAAATATAACGGTAGGAGAGAAAATTTCATAACGATACAACGAATAAAGAGGATGAAATATTTGTTCAATGACACAAAAACTCAAACGACCAAGTTTCAAGTACAATAGATATAGGGAAGATTCAATTCACAATTCAAAATTCAAAATCGCATTAGTAGCCAAGAAGCAAGCAACATTTCAGGAAGACAATCTTAGTTTCATTAAGGGCGAACATGTTATTACAACTTTAGAATTCACTAAATAACAGTTCCAATGTATTCTACAAACAAAGTCATCGCATCTTGTTTACTAGTCTTCATGGATAAGGGGGGCTTATGGTGTATACCTAGCCAATAAGCTAGAGGCTGCTAGCCTTTAGGCCCAGCCCAATGCTCGACCACAAGTAAATGAAGACGAAATATACAATGATTAAGCCCAACGTCCATGGAAACCATGAACCGATAAAGGTGAAACAATGTCTAAGAGGACTCAACCATGAACCGAGAAAAAAGGAATCACGATCAACGCTTAGCCACGAACCGAGATTAAAGTGACCACGATTTAACCACGATGTAACCCACAACCTTAAACCATAGTAAAGCGAATCCACGACTACAATCGCCCATAAATACAAAAAGAGCAACGCTGGCTCAGGTAAGTGAGACTAAATTGAGATATTCTAATTCTCTTAAGGAAAAGTACTGACTTGAACGTGAGAGAACTTTCCCAAAATTATATTCGGGATCTGTTTTGTAGGAAGAGATGTTTTATGGTGAAGAGTTGTTAATTTTTCTTGGCCGAGATTACCACATCAGCTAGATATGAAAGTGAGGATAATATGTCCTGGACACTCCACTATGGACACCAATCCTTAGGCCAAGAGTGGCAAAGGAATTGGTATCTCGTGATGACTCTAGGGTTGAAACAACTCTAGTCACTACACAACAACCCTAATTGCTACAAACTATCATGCTCACACTATTGGGGTACGTTGAGGTTTCCCTTGATTAGGGCATCTATTGTCCCTAACATAAATAGTTATTAAACGATGAGCCAATCAAATTAGAGTCTAAGGATCCAAACGATACTCTCAGGATAACATGCATGCACTCACCTTCCTAGTACTCACGAACCTACAATAGCTCTAACATAACACTTGCAATGTAGCAATTCAAGCCTAGCACGATGGTATACTACACATGAATCTACTGGTTCATCGTAAAACAAACATGGCATACATCTCAGAATAATATAAACCATAAATTAAGCATGAATATTCATAGAACATAACGATAGAGAAATATAAGATCTAACAAAGTCAACATCGAGTTATAAATTCAAATTATTCCCCAGGTAATAAACTAATCTGGAGATACTGAATCTAAAGAAATCATTGGATTCAATGCCTTACGAAAAACTAGGTAAAGTAAAGGAAGAGAGTAGATAGACTCATTCTCTCTCTGCCTAATCTTGAAATTAAACTATAACCAATGATAAACCCTAGTAGAATAACTTCCTATATAGCAACCACATCGGCACGGCCTTGCGCTAAAAAGTATGCTTGTACAAAAGTATACAAGCCACGGACTGGAGGTACTTCTCAGCCAATCTTAGCAATCAGCTTGTTATAAAGCACTCGACCAGCCATCTGTAGAGCTGATTCTGGCCTTTTGAGTACGCAGGTTGTCGTCTAGAGTCACTGTCTTGTCTTTTGAGAGTGTGGCCACACAAAGGCTTGCGGGGCTCGGACTGGGGGTCCAAGTCTTCAATATCTAAGCACACGAGCCGTGCAAAAGAAAATGGCCCGTGCTAGGACATAGCCTCCCCAGTTATGGGCTTGCTACGGGCAGTGTAAATTTACAAGGGTCATGCCAGTATTCACTTTCTTTCGGACTTTGACTCCTTTTATTTGGTGCATCTATCTGCTACACGTTTTTAGCTCGTGGCCTACCGTCTACTACTATCCTTGCGAATGGCCTTCTATTATCTACTAACATTTTTGCAAATGGGCTTCTACACAGTCCAATGTGCCTACCAGTAATATACAAATAAAAGATAACAAAAGATAAGTTAAATGCCTTAGGAAACGCATGCATTTGACATCTCATCAGGATTGCACAATATCTTCATTTTCACATCCTTATCAACTTTTTACAATACAAAACCAGTCTTTGGAGAGTACCTTAAAGCAGCCGTCTAATTTTCTAACTTTTCAAGAACTTCTTGAACTTATTTGTAATGAGGATAGATCTTGTCCTCAAACACAAAATGCAGTCCCTTGCTCTCTATAAGCTTAAATCCTATCCCTATTTTAGCCGCAGTCTAGGTTTTAAAAAGTGTTCTTAAATTCTAAGCACATGGTAGAGCGCTTTGTATCGTAAAGCGCATAGCAAGATAGAAAAGCGTGCACTTTTTAACGCTTTTGCCGAAGTGCAAAGCAACCTAAGAAGCACATTTTGGGGCTGAGTGTGTGTGAGCCCCTGACTTAAAAGCTAGTAGGACCGTACTTATTGTATAAATTAATGATAAATAATTTGTAATTTGTAATTAAACATCGAATATGCATTAAAAATTATATATTTTTTACATATAATGGCATATTAATATATTTTAAAATTATATTTAAGTTAAAAATTTACTATAGATATTTTGAAATAGAAAAAAATAAAAACTATGAAAAATATTACAAATGTAATATTAATTAAATTAAAAAGAAAATGCCGAATGATCCTTTTGATTTATACATTATTGGGCCTTCTTCAATTTAGCCCAAGAGCCAAAAAAAATTAAAAGAGGAAAAGCTGAAACCCCAAAACCCAGGAAAACGGAAATGAAGAGAAAGCAGAAAAAAGACAGAGAAGAAGGGTCGAGAAAGGAACGGAAGGGATAATGACGTGTAAGGCGGTGAAATTTCTGGAAGATGATATGCGCTATAGGGAGGATGAAGGAGAGAGGTGATTTGTCGCTGCCAAAAAAATGGTGGATTTGATGGTGAATAAATCAAAATACCAAAAGATTAGGATGAAATCAAGCCAATAAGACCCCTCAATTTGTAGTAAAAATAGGGTCATAGGAGTTCCAATTTTGGGCATTGATTTGAACCTAAAAGCATGTGTTAACTAATGCATTTCGCACATTTATTAATATACTTAGGTTGGTTGATTGTTAAGTTTAGTCGGGTTTACATTACAAGGGCTTTAGATAGCCATTGTTGCTTTTCTTGTCCAAATCGTTAGTTTTGTAAACTTATTAGACCTAATGGACAATATGTGCTTACGAGCATTTAGATCTTGTTTTTGTGAGATGATTTGTTAGATTGTAGAAGTCAATTCATAAGGATGACAGTAGATAGTATAAGGTCATTCACAGTACTGAAGCAGATAGAAGGCCACGAGTCAAAATGCGGTAGTAGATGGAATCATGCCGAGAAGAAAAATGAGTCAAAGATTAAACAAAGTGAAGTCTAGCATGACTGTGTTGTACCGTAAGGGCCGTGCTAGCTATGACACGAGCCGTAAAGAACTACAAAACTCATGCAGTTCAACGGTCTCGTGCGGCTATGTATACAACACTGGGCGTACCATATTGCATGGCTCGTGTCCCTTGAAATTCAAAATCCTAAGACTAGCTCATATCCTCTGAACATTTTTCTAGGCCACGCCATAAGTTTGTAAGATATTGACTCCAAGCCAGCTACTCGTAAGGTTTTGCATGACACGTGCCACTAAGAAGGTGAATTCAAGCTTACAGCCAATGGCCAGCGAGGAATCTCACTACTTGTGTCGTTCAGATGCTCAAAAGATGTTCCCAGCCACCGGCCCATAAGGAAATACACAGCCGTGTGCTTACACACGCCCATTCGGTAGCCCGTGCCCTATTGCACGGCCCGTGCCTGGTGGCCCGGTAGGATTTAGTTGACTTTTTGGCCTTTATAAGGCCCAATTCCTATCCACTATATATAGAGACCTATGTCTACTAGGTCTTAAGTTTTAAAGAATTTTTGGAATTAGTTTTAGTTCATCTTCTAGTTTTCTTAAGAGTAGGTAGAGAGAGTAAGGGGCTAACCCTTATTTTTTCGTTTAATTCTTATAGTTTTTCCTAAGCACATTGAATCCAATGAATCCATTGGATTCAATGCTAAGGGATTAGTTATTTAGTTTGGTGATGTAAATTTCTATTCATAACTTGGTAGTTATTTTGGGAGATTCTAAGATCTTCCTATCCTTTAAAGATTATGAATATTATGTTGCCTTGTGCCTTACATTATTCTTAAAAGCATGATTGATACACTATGATTTTATACATCATAGTCTACATTCATGTATTGTGCACTATTGTTGTCCCCTTGGGAATTTTAATAGGGCAATAGGGTGAGTGAGAGACAAAAACTGTGTGGGTGTATGCATGTGGGTCATGAGCACCGCTCCGATGACTGTACTCTAGTTTGAACTATCCGGAGCCCGATGGGAGAGAATAAAATAGTTAGTAGCAATGAGGGTTGGCATAATTCAACCTTTGTTGTCGGAACCATAGAGTCAGCATGACATGTCAATCCCTTTACCTTTATAAACCTAGGGAGAAGCATTCATAGTGGAGTGCCTGTGACGTAATTCTTTACGGGGAATGATTAGGCCTACACAATAGGCAAGGCCATTGTTGCACTTCCCTAATTACGGAGGTCGTGTCAATAGTAAAAAAACAATAGCACCTTTGTGTCACAGACTAGGGAAAGTGTTAACAATCGATCACACTAGCTAACGTAAGTATTAGGATGGGTTTATACATCTTATATTTTATTGAATTTAGGATAAAAATATACTACCGGTAATTTTCAATGCAGTGTGCAATGGATCCAAAGAGAACTAGAGCACTAAAGATACAATGGCGTTATTTGAATAAATGGCCAACGGTTCAAGATAATTTGTCACCCGATCCCGAGTGAAGATCTTAGATAAGCCTGCTCACTCTCCTAAGCTTGAGGAATATGTCCAAGAACTTTCTTCCATGATGAAAGAATTCATGAAGGGGAGAACTTAATAATTGAAGGTGTGGTGTTTGCATTCTTAATCATCCAACTGAAACACAACTACAAGTGGTTGAAGATTTAATTAGGTCAAGGCCTTGCATTTCAATGGTGGAAACCAGAAATTTGCGAGGGGGTGGAACAAGGGTTCTAAGTTAACCAAGGAAGATATAGGAAAGCCCCCTATGCAAATTCCTTCAATCATCGATAGTGCGATCACCCTAACTTCTGGTAAAACGATGAAAACCAAGGATACAACCAAGGTGGACAACCTCAACCCTACCTGGGAGATCGTCGCCGTACCTCTCAAATTTACTATTTTTTAAGCCCTAAAGTGCTCTTAACTACAACTAAGTAGATAATGGAAAGTTGGGGGTCGTCCACGGAGATAATGGATTTTCCTAAGCGTTTGCTCATATAATGGTAAATACTACGCTAGATATCGAGATATGCATATATATATATATATAAGTACAAAAATAGGGGGGGTTTCAGATTGGTTTTTCTAAGTTATCAATTTAAAGACAAGTTACACTATTAAAAAATACAAATATTCTAATTAAGCAACAATCACTAAAGCGAGGTTAAATACAAATTACGGGGTCTTGGGGGCAATTAACTTATACTTATAAGCCTTCTATCTATCATTGATATAACATATTCAACACTTTTACTACTTGTTGTGAAGATAAATCTTCTACTCTTCTTTGATAGTAGTTTACAAGAGTGAATTCGACATCTCTCGCTAAACCTCACTAATGACCCCTTTAGTCGTT
>JAULKM010008448.1:0-14941 GCA_032355605.1 Rubia tinctorum | reverse complement strand
TAGTACGAATGGGCTCAAGGGAAATGGCAGTGCGTTGGACTGCATTTCAGCTCGGAGTCCCAAAATCCAGCATTTCGAACTCCGGTTCGGCTAGATCGGATCCGAATGCGTCCGCAGCGGTCTCTCAGCGGAGCAAAGTGTTAGCTGAGGTGAGTGTAATTTGTGCCGGGGGTTTCTTTTTCGGATCAGCGATGTGATCAGTGACCGTGGGGTGCTGTTGTTGGTTGAGTGGAAAAGAATAAATGAGGCCTGGGCTTGCGGGTGGACTTCTGAGGTCTGGCTAGTGGGGTCACTTTTTAATAAAATGTTTAAAGCTAGATGTCTGTCCTGGAGTTGTATATTCAAGGAAAGCTGATTTATTGTAAAAATATAATTTGTTGTAAAAGTATGATTTATTGTAAAAGTAGGAGTGATCTGCTTCTGTTTACCAAAAATAGTTTATACTTTTAAAATTAACAGTTTTTTAAGAGTTTATTAAGCATTAATTAGCTATTTTGTTTATAAGTAAAGCACACGGGGTGTGTTTAGCAGGGTTGTATTTATAAACAAAATTGACTTATTTTGAAAGTCAGGGAGACCATTTTTTATTTTTTTTTCCGTCGAAAGAGCCGCATCGCTTTCAAAATAACCTGTTTTTTAGCACATTAGCAAACACTAAAATATGTTTAACTTATAAGCAAAACAGCTTATAAGTTTTGCCAAACAAATGAGCGCTTTCTCACGCGCTTCATGCAGAGGTGAAAGTTCCAAAAAACGAGAGCCGAGTTGTTGGCCATGAAGCCAAAGTCAGGAGAATCCCTATCAGACTACTAGGAGAGGTTTAATGACGAAGCCAACAAGGTGGAGGATCAAATGGGCTAGATCCTAATCTACACCCTCATTAATGGTTTAAGGCACCAGCAACTGCTCCGAGAATTCACATTGGCACCCTTGTGTCCATGGACGACATGATGGGAAGGGTGGAGAGCTTCCAGTGGGCAGACGATGCAAACATGAGAAGAAGAGAAGTTGACTTTGTGAGCAGCCACAAAAAAAGCGACAGCCCTGCAGGGCAAACCGGAGACCTGTCTCGGAATGCCTGGGACCCAGTAAGAAGCCAGGAGGATTAGAAGATAGGGGACAAAAGTTCAATCCCTTAATAAAAATACCAAAGGAGATATTCAACCTTATGACGGAAAAACCCATCCTGCAGACACCGTCGAAAATGCGAAAGTCACCCACCAAGAGGAATCACAACCTCTGGTGCGGTTGTCACGAGAACCACGGTCACGATACAAATGATTGCTTCCACTTCAAAAAGGCTACAGAAGCGGGTTTAAAGTCGGGAGAGTTGGTCGTGTTCGCCAAAGATGCTAGAGCTTACAACAAAGCTACGTATCGGGGATCCAATAGCAGAATGCACCAAGGACGAGACACCATGAAAAGAAGAGAAGTGGCCAGAGCAGAATAGTATAGAAGGATTGAGAAAAAAACACGGCAGGACAATGAGAGTTCTCCCTGCAATACAGACACAAGGTAACGCACATCTATGCCATCATTGGAGGACACACAAGTAGTCGTACTGAATCGCAAAGAAAGGCGAGATGCAAGCAGATGCTTGAGAACATGCCCCAAGAAGTGGCTCGCCGCAGATGAAATAATCACTTTAGCTTAAAGTATCCTATACCAGACCGACC
This sequence comes from Rubia tinctorum, assembly GCA_032355605.1. Classification (NCBI taxonomy): domain Eukaryota; kingdom Viridiplantae; phylum Streptophyta; class Magnoliopsida; order Gentianales; family Rubiaceae; genus Rubia; species Rubia tinctorum. The sequence continues at coordinate 13,265 of JAULKM010008448.1, read as the reverse complement.
AGATGGGTGAGATGTCGGCATTATCACTATTAAAATGGGAGATATGAAAGTACATCGAGCATATGTAGATGGGGTAAGTTCTACAGAGGTAATGTATTGGCAATGCTTTGAGAAGTTCAATGAAGTCACCAGGGGAAAGCTTAAGCTGACAGGCACACCTCTAGTATATTTTGCAAATAAGACGATCTCGCCAAAAGGAACTCTAACCTTGCAGGTCACTGTAGGAGACTACCTGTGAGAGAAGACTATGGAAAGGGTGTTCATCGTGGTCAAGTCAAACAACCCTTACAACGTCATCATTGGGAGGCACGTGCTAGCATCACTGAAAGACATCATTTCAACCCTTCACCTGCTTCTAAAATTCTTAACAAGAGACGAGATAGTGACGGTAGTTGGTGATTAACATAAGGCTCAGACGTGTCACCGCATCGCTCTCAGCAAGAGGAAGTGAGATGAAAAATCTAAGCACCCAGTTCACTAGATGGGAAGTGCAATGGTAACAACAAATGTAGAGAAACCCGACTAAGGAGAATAAATTGAGGAGATGCCCATGGAGCTGAAAGGAGCGGTCTAAGTAGAGAGGTTGCTGCCAAAAATAGTGAAAGAAAAATTGGGATGAATCTTGCGTGTGCACGTCGTTTCGTTCACCTGGAAGCCAAGTAACATGACAGGGATTCATCGGGAGCTTGGCTGCCATGCTTGGCAAATTAATCTAGATCTCCCATCAGTAAAACAAAAATGAAGGATATTATGCTGAGAAAGGAACATAACAGAGAACAAGGAAGTTGCGGACCTTGTGGTGGCCAATTTTACTCGTCGAAGTGCCTTACCCAACATGGTTAACCAACCTCATGCTGGTCAAGAAAGGAGATGGAAGATGGAGAAGGTGTGTAGATTATACTTACCTCAACAAAGCCTGCCCAAAGAATTGTTGTCCGCTACCCATCATCGACCAGAAGGTAGATGCTCTTGTTCATTTTCTGATTAAATGCTTATAAAGGGTACCATCAAATCCCTATGGTGGATGTCGGTGTATCAAAAACCACATTCATCATAGAGAATGGAGTCTTTGGGTACCGAATGATGTCTTTTGGCTTGAAAAATGTTGGGGCAATGTACCAACGTGCAGTAGGCAATGTATTTGCCAGTCAAATAGGAAGAAACCTAGAGGTTTGTGTAGATAGCATGGTAGTCAAGAGCAAAAGGTATGTGGATTTCATCAAGAAAATATGGAGGAAATGTTAGCCAGAATCAAGTAAACAGAGATGAAGCTCAATCTGACCAAAATGCCAGTTTGAGTTGGTGCCAGAAAATTCATGGGGTACATGGTGTCCAACAATGGAATCAGAGTCAACCCTAAGAAGGTTATAGCAATTATTGACATATCTTCCCCAAAATAGTTAAGGACATTTGATAAAGTATGGGCTGGAAAAACCCATGTATCTATTCAATCAGGCCCAAAGGCCTAATATCTAACCTAATAAGGGCATAACCTGACAACTATAAATGGAGAAGAAAAGCCATCAGGCAATGGTATGTTCGACTACAGCCTCCACGATACTGTAGGTTCATCTTCTCTACACCCACTTATCTGACCTGACTTGGGCATCGGAGCGGGTGCAGTCACACACCGCCCCCGCCCCTGAGTGACCCGTATTCTTTTACAGGTACCCATTTTATGCCGGAATCACGGCATAACGAGACCCGCATAGAGGTCATATCAAAGCTGCTTCGACGGCCTCAGCAGTCTAAGAACAGCCAGCTCCAGGTCAAGCCCATTACAAATTTTGGCATTAACATTGGCGCCGACTATGGGGATCGACATCAAGACTCTCACGCAGATCCTGCAGCTACGCTCGAGCAAACCTGGGCACAAGCCAGGTCAAACGCATCTGCACCGAGCTAAACAAATCTATTGTTTACATGATTTATTGTTTTCATTTTGAAAGGGGAAGAACATACCCAGAGATATGCTAGCAGAAAACACATTTATTCTCAGTTTCTCGGGTTATTCTTAGATTATCATTCACCCACCTTAAAATAACCAAAAACTCTATACTCTCTTGTTCAAGTTTGTCAGGGGGTACTTACAACCAAGTCCAGTGAGAAAAAAACTTGGTCTAGCAATGAGTTGATTCCGCCGAGTCCGCTCAGTAACTATGTCAGTAGAGTTGACCCAGTCAACCCGCCGATTCAGCCGAGTTGGCCCAGTCAACTCGCCAAGTTTGTCGAGTTTTCCCATTCCGCTTAGAATCTCGCTAAAGAAGGAGTCTGAGTCTACTCAAGAAACTTAACTCAATGACGGGAAGACAAGTTCAACTCAGTAACGGGAAGACAAGTCCCCTGCCTTCTTCACCGAAGAAAGAAAGTCACCGGCGTCAGCCGTCTCTCAAGAGAACCATGATGTCTTAGCCACCATCTTCTCCGGATGATGAGTCCAATGTGAGAAGGTCACCACAGGTCTACATCGACGGACAAATAGCCTCCAGTGAACGCCTTCTTCTCTGGCAAAGAAGCTTTTCTCGGCGAAAGCAATGCCACCAGATACTACTGACAAAAAAAGAAAAAAAATAAAAGCCTATTTAAGAATTCGCATAGAAGAAACATGTTGGAAAAGGAAGAAAGAAAAAAAAAAGAAAAGGAGGAAATAAAAGGAAGTGGACGAAATGTCAGGAGAAGAAAAAACAAAGCAAGTCAGAAAAAGGAAGAAAATAAATGAGAAAAAGAAAAAAGAAAAAAAGTAAAGAAAAAAGAAAAGAAAAGAAGAGAGCATGGAGTAGTTTGAAAAGAAGAGAGCAGGGGAAGGAAAAAAAGATAAGGAAAAAGAAAGAGATGAATACCGATTTCATTAAAAAAAGGAGGAGGAGTAATAATATTCATTACTTTGCCATCTTCATAAGGCACCAAGAGTTAATATTCGGTGCAGCAACAAGGTTCAGCATAGCCTAGAGCCAAAGTGCAGAGCACAACCAAAGTAAAGCATGCCAACAGCCCGCATGACAGAGTCTCGCAAACTGCGATGGAACTTCCACAGGGCAAGGCTGAGTCTATCATCAGCCATCAAGCAAGACTGGTTGTATCATCAGCCATCAAGGTTAGAAGTACATGTCCACTTAAAATAATAACATCAGCATGTCTCTCAGTAGAAGCAACTGTATGCCAATAAGCAGATAATTCACGAAATTGCATATGTGACTGTCATGTTGAAATCCAAACTAAAGACACTAGGCATGAGTACTTAAATGAAAAAGGGATTCGAGCAAGTGTCAGTTATATTTTACATACCTTTTGTCATATTAATTTATACATTATAGCATGGCTAATAAAGTCGACTCTTATAGTGTTTATTAAAGATAAAATTGAAAATAAAGAGTTGATACATTATATCATCTTTTGGACTGATACATGCTAGTGTGGTCTGTTTAAATTGGGACACGTTAGCATGAAGTGCTTAGTTCAACAAGTCTGGCTATAAAATAACAAGAAAAACACCCTTAACCGCATGAAAGGCAGGTACACGACTTAATATGCCAGGACAAAAGAAAGCTTAGCCATCAGCCAACCCACCAGCCTATAAGACATGACGTTGATCAAATCTCAGCCTGTCCAGACAGGGGTCAGAGCATAGTATCCTCAAGAAAATGTGCCATGAAAGGGTAATGGTCAACCTGAAGTGTGTTTAGACAAAGTAACAACCATCTCTTACCTCGCTCAGGCAGGCCATGACATTGAAGGAACAATATTGCTTTAAATGGAAACTGTGAAATTGAAGGAACGATGTTGCTTTAAATATTGCTTATCTTCCTCCCGAGATATATATACACGAGATTTGTTGTATATTTATATACCTTTTTTATTCATTCAATGCATTCTAGAATTATGGAAAAGAGTTAATGTATTATGTTGTCTTCTAAACTAACACATGTTAGCGTTATTCACATGAGTATGAAATATTTAGTCTTATAGGAAAACAGGCAAAAAAAGAACCTCCGGTCGCACCCAGTGTTGGAGAAGGGCTCGATTCAAACTAAAGTTGCCGGATTGGCGCAAACAGCCAGTGCAAAGTGCAGGCTGAATCTCAAAGGGGCTAAGGAAAATGAATCTCTGGTCACACCCAGTGTCGGAGAAGGGCCCGATTCAGGCTAAAGTTGTCGCGCTAGTGCAAACAGCCAGTGCAAAGTGCAGGCTGAATCTTGAGGAGGCTAAGGAAAATGAACCTCTAGCCGCACCCAACGCTGGAGAAGGGCCCGATTCAGGCTAAAGTTACCGCGCTAGCGCAAACAGCCAGTTCAAAGTGTAGGTCGAATCTCAAAGGTGCTAAGGAAAATGAACCTCTGGCCACACTCAGCGCCGGAGAAGGGTTTGATCCAGGCTAAAGTTGCCACACTGGCGCAAACAGCCAGCGCAAAGTGTAGGCCGAATCTCGAAGAAGTTAAGGAAAATGAACCTCTGGCCTCACCTAGCGCCAGAGAAGGGCCCGATTCAGGTTAAAGTTGTTGCACTGGCGCAAACAGCTAGCGCAAAGTGCAGGCCGAATCTCAAATGGGCTAAGGAAAATGAACCTCTGGCCACACCTAGCGCCGGAGAAGGGCCCGATTCAGGCTAAAGTTCCCGCGCTTGCACAAACAGCCAGTGCAAAGTGCAAGTCGGATCTCAAAGGAGCTAAGGAAAATGAACCTCTGGCCGCACCCAGAGCTGGAGAAGGGCCCAATTCAGGCTAAATTTGTCGTGCTGGTGTAAAAGCCAGTGCAAAGTGCAGGCTAAATCTTAAAGGGGCTAAGGAAAATGAACCTCTGGCCGCACTCAGTGACGGATAAGGGCCTGATTCATGCTAAAGTTGCCTCGCTGGCGTAAACATCAAGCGTAAAGTGCAGGCCAAATCTCCAACAGGGCTAATGAAAATGAATCTCCTGGCCAAACCCAGCGCCAGAGAAGGGCCTGATTCAGGCTAAAGTTGTCGTGTTGGCGCAAACAGTCAGTGCAAAGTGCAGGACGAATCTTAAAGGGGCTAAGGAAAATGAAAAGAGCCTGACCTTGGCTAAAGTTGCAGTGTTGGCCCCAACAGCCAGCACAATCGCAGGACGGGTCCCCAACAGGCAAAGTAAAAGGCTTCGGCCACAACCATAGCCGCCAAGTAACGAACCATAAAAAAGTTGTTAACTCCGGCTTAATTCAGCCAGAGAATTGCGGGCCGGATCGCCAGGCCAAAATAAGCAGCTCTGGCTTACGACAGCCAGCAGGCTGCAGCCAGGATTGCCAGGCCGAAATAAGCATCCTTGGTTACAACAGCTAGCAGGTTGCAGGCCAGATTGTTAGACCAAAATAAATAGCCCCAGCTTTTGATAGGCAGTAGGCTGCAGGTTGATCCCGATGTTGCAGCACAAGCACACGGTGAAACAGCCACCTGACAAGGTAGGTTGCATCATCAACTACAAAGATCAGAATCATATAATTGTTCGCTTGCATTATATGACCATAAATACTATGTGTGTATTAGTAAGCAAAGAAAACCACATGTGCAACTGTCGTCATGAAATTCAAAAAATAAAGGCATTACGAATGGTCGCCCAAAAGAAGAATTCATGCAAATATCAAATTATATTCGCATGATTTTTTTGTGTAAATGGATGTATCACAACACGGTCGATAGGTTGACGCATGCAAAAGAAGCTTAGCCTTAAATATCTTGAAATGAAAGAGTTTGACCATGATTTAGAAAGCCTGGACATAGAGCCCAGGCCAACAATATTAGGGTTGCAAAGTGCGACCCAGGCAAAATTTTACGAAGCTGCGATGCAAAGTCCAAGTTGACTCAGCAGGCAGTAACGTATAATTCTGAAAAAGTTTAATGAGGCTAAAACGAAAGAGTTCGGCCATGATTTAAAAGGCCTGGACGTAGAGCCCAGGCCAACGATATTAGGGTTGCAAAGTGGGACCCTGGCAGAATTTTATGAATCTACGATTCAAAGTCCAAATTGACTCAGCAGGAAGCAACGTATAATTCTGTCAAAGATTATGAGGCCGAAACAAAAGAGTTCGGCCATGATTTAGAAGGCCTGGACGTAGAGCCAAGGCCAACAATATTAGGGTCTCAAAGTGCGACCCAGGCAAAATTTTACGAAGCTGCGATGCAAAGTCCAAGTTGACTCAGCATGCAGCAATGTATAATTCTGTCAAAGATTAATGATGCCGAAACGAAAGAGTTCGGCCATGATTTAGAAGGCCTGGACGTAGAGCCAGGCCAATGTTATTAGGGTCGTGAAGCGCGACCTAGGCAGAATTTTACGAAGCTGCGATGCAAAGTCCAAGTTGACTCAGCATGCAGCAACATTTAATTCTATCAAAGATTAATGAGGCTGAAACGAAAGGGTTCGGTCATTATTTAGAAGGCCTGGACGCAAAACCCAGGCCAACATTACTAGTATGACACCAACAGGGGCATCGAAGCGTGACCTTGGAGGAAAAAATCAAGATGCAGAATTCCAGCTTAACGAACAAGGACGTACATCCGCAATCACATATAGACACATATTACCCCAATGTCACGCGCTATTCAACAACGCGACATTGGGCTAAGGGGGACTTGATAAAGTATGGGCTGGAAAAACCCATGTCTCTATTCGATCAGACCCAAAGGCCCAATATCTAACCTAATAAGGGCATAACCCTACAATTATAAAAGGAGAAGAAAAGCCATCAAGCAATGGTATGTTCGACTACAGCCTCAACGATACTGTAGCTTCATCTTCTCTACACCCACTTCTCCGACGTGAATTGGGCATCAGATCGGGTGCGGTCACACACCACCTTGCCCTGGGTAACCCGTGTTCTTTTACAGGTACCCATTTTATGCTGGAATCACACCGGAACGAGACCCGCACAAAGGTCTTATCAAAGCTGCTCTGACAGCCTCAGCAGTCTAAGAACAGCCAGCTCCAAGTCAAGCCCATTACAAATTTTTGCATTAACAACATTCAATGCTTGAACAGGAAGCTCACGGTGATGAATCGATTCCTTTCCCGTGTGGCAATAAAGTCCCTCCCTTTCTTCAAATTTTTTGAAGGGGAGCATTGACAATAAATGAGAGATTCAATGGGTACTACACGAAGAAGTGGCGTTCAACAAACTCAAAGACCATCTTAAGAAGTTGCCTACTCTTACCTCCCTGCTTCCTAGAGAAACCCTATACTTGTACATGGCTGCCAACAAGGAGGTAATCAGCGAAGCACTGATGCAAGAGGACAAAAAGGTGCAAAAGCCAATCTACTTCATAAGCAGGGTATTAAGAGACTCTGATGTGAGATACCTATCTACCGAGAAGCTGGCACTAAGTCGTCATAGTTATAGCCAGGCGATTACGGGGATACTTTCAGGCCCATCATGTGGTGGTTCTGACCAACGAACCACTAAAAACCATCCTGATGAGACTAGAAGTTTCGTGCGGCTGGTCAAATGGCCTATCAAGCTTAGCGAACATGCCATTATATATAAGCCTCGAGATGAGCCTTAAAAGGGCAAGTCATTGCCGATTATTTTAGCCAAAGTCCCGAGAGGAAGGGAAGAAGCCAACACCAAAAACAAGAAGAAAGAACTAGCACAATTCGTCAAAGACAAAACGAAGTATGCATAAGACACTTGGAAATTGTTCATTGATGGGACCTCTAGAGTGGAGATGGTAGGGGTCGGCCTGGTGTTAATCGACCCCGAGGGAAAAGAAACAACGCATGCCCTTCGCTTCACGTTATCGGCATCCAACAACGAGACAGAGAATGAAGCCCCGATAACTGGACTGGATTTCACTAAAAACTAGGGGCTAAGAACCTACTGCCCTACAGTGACTCCCTCATGGTAGCTAAACAGTTCAATGGATTGTACCAATTGAAAGAGACTACAATGCAGAAGTACCTGTCAAAAGTTAAGAGTCTAACATCACAATTTGGTCAATTTGAGGTAACACAGATGCCCCATTCAAAGAACACTCTGGCGGGTGCTCTCAGCAAGTTGGCATCATCTACCCATGCTCACCTCACTAAAAAAACGTGTTGTGAAGATGATCAAAAGAACATCTATGGAGGAAATAAAAGTGAATCTGATAAAAGAAGAGGTGGATACGTGGATGCTACTTATATGGAAATTCCTCAAGAAAGGAACACTACCAGAAGATAGCCAAAATGCACGTCTTTTGAAGCATAAAGCCATTGACTTCATGGTGAAAGATGACATTCTAGACAGAAGATGATACGCTACCCCCTGGCTAAGGTGTGCCAGCCCAAAGCAAGCAAAGAATGTACTCCGAGAACTGCATGAAAGAAGTTGCGAAAGTCATTAAGGAGGAAGAACGCTTGCTCTATAGTAAGGTATGGGCATAAATGCCCACCTAGCCTAAATTAGCCCAATATAGAAAACCTTTTAAGAATTAGCAAAGGCCCAACAGACAGAAGTTGATGTGTCATAACTTGTCACATCAGCCACCAACCCATATAACAAGGAACGTAACATGCGTATGAGGTACATTCATATTTTCCAATACTTAAATTACAGAAACCCTAAAGAATTATTCGTTCTGAAAAGTTTATCGGAGCAGGTATGGTAAAGCACTAGCCTTTCTGACCATAGATATTCATTGTTTTACAGGATGCGCAGAATCTTTGGGCAAGGGACGCATGCATCCCAGACACGAATAAAATGAGGACTCAACATTGGCACCGTTTGTGGGGATAGCTTGATCTTTTAGCATCCGCGCAACTCATACACCATGGAAGGACAATTAGCACTGGTTAAACTCTTGCTCAATGAAGTCTTCATGGAGGAAGTGGCGCACTTGGAGAAAAATCCCATTCTGACGCCAACAACAGAATAACACTGGCTTTATACGACTGACGAACTGGTAAGAAACTCTTAAATTCTATACACCATCGTGACTTTGCAGAGAGAAATGATTAAAAAGCTAAAGGAGATAGAAGAGAGGGAAAAAGCCAGAGAAGCAGACGGTCAAGGAGGGATGAAGCACAATGTCAAACTAATGAAGTTGTTTCACGAGCAGAAGGGGCAAGCAGTCAGCTCTCGACAGAGAGAAAGAGAAGGAGAAACCAGATGTAGCACTGCCAAAGGCAAAAAAACATGGCAACACCAGGGAGAAAACCAGGTTTTGAGGAGACGGAACCATACCAAGCTTTAACATGAGATAGCTGGGATGTCGCATACCATCCCCAGAAAAAGGGGGGAGAGAAGAAAGTAGGAATGACGGAAGCCAGAAATTAGAGGGATGTTGCCTAGAAATGGGGGAGAGAGTCAATGTTCATAAAGAGAATCCACTATACACGGCAGACCCCGAGCTCAAGATACCCCCAACATGAGGCAGTACAATGGTGAGGCTGACCCTAATGATAATTTACAAACGTTCTTCACCAATATAGCTCCTTCGCGATACTTGAGGCCATTTAGTGTAAGGTATTTACAACTACCCTTACAGCTGCAGCTAGGGTTTGGTTTAAAAACCTAGTGGATGAGACCATTGACAGTTTCAATCAGCTGGAGAAGAAGTTCCTAGCATATTTCATGCAGAGAAGAATGTTATAAAAGATGAGGTTGGAGCTGCTGGCTGTTTAGCAGAAGTCGTCGGAGTCATTGTCTGAGCACTTGGAGAGGTTTAATGATGAAGCAAACCAGGTATAAGAGAAAAACAACCAGTTCATCATGGACACGTTCGTGAATGGCCTCAGAGATGAACTGTTGCTCTGGGACTGCTCTCCGAATCTACCCAGGTGGTCGATGAGTTGATGAATTGAGTAGGAAACTTTAGTTGGGCAGGTAATACATACAGGGGGAGGAAGGAGGTGTTGGCTGACGCAGCTATATAGAGGAGTAAAATTGATAGAGACAAGCATAGGAAGAAGAGAAAGTCAATTCGGCCCAATAGGCTGAATTTTGACAAAAATTTCATCTCGCCAGCAAAACAGCAAAGGACATCTTTGCCTTGGTGGCTGCTAAGAATATCCTGGAGCCAGCAAGGAAGCTGAAGGCCCCTCCATACAAGAGGGACAAGTCACTATTATGCGATTATCACGATAATCACGGCCACAACATGAACGAGTGTGTGCACCTAAAACAAGCCATTGAAAACAATGTACAGATTGAGCAACTAGCACACTTGGCAAAAGAGGCCGACCCCACAACAAGGCTACATACCAAAGCAAAATAGGAGGAACCAGTCATTCAAGAGGCTACGCGCTGAGATCCCCAAAGAGAACATGCTACTAGGAGCAGAACATGTTGAGATCCCCAAAGAGAGACCACGGAAATAAAGGGAATGAGATAGCAAGAGCATAAGCAAGGGAAGACATGCGGTGAGACGACAAGAGGAAGTGAGAGGACACCCACAGATGATAGCATTTGCAGGGCGATCACTAACATTTACACTATCATTGGAGGAAGTGCAGGGGGAGAACTGAGTCGCAAAGAAAGGCTCGCTGCAGACATGCTCCCCATGCAACGCCAACAGACAGGAGGCTAGGTGCAAATGAAGTAATATCATTAAGGGTCGAGGACCCCGTACCGAACAAACCCGCAAGAAGTGGTGCGGTGGTGATCATGGTGAGAATGATGGAAAGGAGGTTACACTAGATTTATGTAGATGACAGAAACTCAGCGGAAATCATGTATTGGCACTGCTTCGAGAAGCTGGATGAAAACACGAGGAAGAAGTTAAAACCAACGGATACTCCGTTGGTGGATTTTGCTGACAATACAGTATGGCTAATGAGAACCATACTCCTTCTAGTAACGGTGGGGGTGAAGTAAGAAATAAGACAGTGGATATAGAGTTCATTGTGGTAAACTACAATAGCCCTTACGACATAATACTAGACAGACCAGCCCTAGCACTCCTAAAGGGAATAGTGTTCACCCTCTATTTGTTGCTAAAGTTCCCTACCGGGTGGGGGATAGTGACCGTGAGAGGAGACCAGCAAAAGGCTAGAGAATGCCACCAGATTACCTTGAGCAAGTAGAAGAGAGATGTAGGGGACCATACACAAGGAAAACAAGAAGAGAGACCTAAGGCAGTAGCAATGGTGATAGGTGGAGATGGCCGTCTAAATTAGGCCTGGAAGTGTAGACGGTGCGGCTAGGAGAGGGTCAAGCAGGCAGATATGAGCATCCTTACCATCAGGAATGAAAGAGAGCCTACTAAGAATGCTGCAGGAAAACATCCAGGAATTCACCTGGAAGCCACAAGACATGACTAGCGTGCCTAAAAAGATCGAATACTAGGAACTTAAGGTGGCGCTGGAGCACCGATCTGTCAAGCAGACAAGAATAATGATGTTTAGAGAGAGGAATGAAGCAATCAACAAAGAGGTGAAACGGCTGGTAGAAGCTGGGATATTGAAAGATTAGCCATACTCGAGCTGGTTGGCAAATCCAATTTTGGTAAAGAAGGTGGATGGAAGCTGGAAGATGTGTGTGGACTACACAGACCTAAATAAGGCTTGCCCCAAAGATTACTATCTGTTGTTGGTCATTGACCAAAAGGTAGATGGCCTTACTAATTATCTAATTAAATTTTTTCTTGATGAATACAAGGGATATCGCCAAATCCCTATGTTAGAAAGTGATGAAGAAAAAATAGCGTTTATTACAAAAAAAACATTCAGCTACCACATGATGCCCTTCAGGCTGAGAAACACGAGAGCCACCTATCAGAGGGTGGTGGATAAGATATTCCAGGAGGGGATTGGCAATAAATTAGAGGTTTATGTCGATTATATGGTGAAAAAATTACAGAGTATGACTGTTTCGTGACAAACGTGGCCTAGAAGTTAAAGCAATTAATGGAGACAAACATGTAGTTGAACCCATCCAAGTGTCATTTTGGTGTTAGAGCAGGAAAGTTCCAGGGACACATGGTATCCAATGAAGGACTACAAGCGCACCCGAAGAAGGTAAAAGCCATTCTGGAGATGAGCCCCCCCCCCCCCTCGCGCATAGATAGGAAATTCAAAGCCTGAACGGGTGGCTGGCAGAGATCAACCGCTTTCTGTCCAGAGCAGTAAAACGGGAACTTTTTTTCTTCAAAACCCTGAAAGGATGTGTTGACAAGAAGGGAGTAGTGCAGTGGGGAGAGCGGGAAGAGAAAGCTTTTGCAAAACTGAAAGTGCACCTGAAGGAGTTACCTGTGTTGACCAGCCCACAACCAGGAGAGACGTTATACCTATATGCCGTAGCTAGCGATGAAGTTGTTAGCACAGTGCTTGTCAGGGAAGATGATAGGGTGCAGAGGCCAGTCTATTATGTCAGTAGGGCACTGCAGGGCCCCGAAAGAGGGTATGCAGGGCAGGGAAAGCTAGTGTTAGCATTGGTACATGCAACCAGGAAACTGCGCCAATACTTTCAAGCACACCCGATAGTGGGGTTGACAAATCATCCGACCATAGGTTTCAGGGAGATTAGTGAAATGGGCAGTGAAGCTAAGGGAGCATATATGCACCATTCCAAGAAGTGAAAGCCAGGTGATTGCAAATTTCCTGGCAAAAAATCCGAAGGAAGACGAGACAGGGAAGGAAGAAGAGTCATGCTCAAGTAAGAGAGCCTACTTGACTGGGGCAGATGTGTCTAGCCTACATGTAGACGGGGCACCTGGAGTGGAAAAAGCAGGCGCGGGTTGGTAATATCCAACCCCCAGGGGGGTGGAAGCCACTTATATCCTTTGCTTCAAATTTACTGCCTTAAATAATGAAGCTGAATACGAGACGTTGATAGTAGGTACGGAGATAGTCTGAAAAATGGGGGCAAAGAAATTACAGGTATACAAAGATTCAATGCTAGTGGAAAACCAGTACGATGGGCAGTATAATGTGAAGGAACCAACCATGATGAAGTACAAAGAAAAAGTCAGAAGCTGGGTGTGGATTTTAAAGAGTTTAACATCATAAGGATTCCCTGATCCTAGAATACTAGAGCCGATGCTCTCAGTAAGCTGGTTTTGTTTGCACACGCGCACCTGACCAAGTCCATCCTGGCAGAGAAGTTAGCGAAGAGGTCCATAGATCAGAAAATGGTAGCTGTAGTGCAGAATGCGGGAGGAACTTGGATGGCGCTTGGGAGGTCATCGACGTACCTCTCAAAGATACTATTTTTAAGTCCAATATGCTTACTAAATACAACTAAGTAGATAGTTTGGAAAGTCGGGGTCGTCCACAAAGAAGAGAGATTTTCCTAAGGGTTCATACATATAGGAGTGGATATAAGCCTAGATAAAGATAGAT
>JAULKM010008437.1:0-14941 GCA_032355605.1 Rubia tinctorum | reverse complement strand
TTTGTGGACGACCCCGACTTGCCACTATCTACTTAATTGTATTTAGTAAGCATTTAGGGCTTATAAATTGTATCTTTAAGAGGTACGGAGACGACCTCCCATCTGGAAAAAAATAATTCACAATATAAAAACGTTACTTCATGTGTTCATGCAATTACTTCATGCGTTTGACTGTGTATAAGCAATCAAAACCAAACATGGATGTAAACTTGTTGAATTTTCATATTGAACATATTCGTTGCTTTCTCCCTCATACAAAACAATTTCATTACCTTAAATTTCTTCTTTTTCCATAGTTTATAATAGAAACACCTTAGATCGTAGATTTGAACCGTTAATTTCATATAATTGAGATTTCGACCATAAAATTTAGATTTTCAACCATAAATTTCATATTAACTCGATTATTTCACCTTCCCAGATCGTAGAAGTTTTCAAATATGTCGTTCTTTGATCTTTCTGTCGCAAAAATTTCAAATTTTGAAGCTAAAATCCAATTTCGTCAGATTTGCGAAAAAAATGCAGATTTTGATTTCAGAGCTCGATCACAAATCTGAACTGCCAATTTGCAGAGCTTTGATCGCCAATTGCAGAGCTTAAATCCAGTGTTTTGTTGCTTGAATTCAGATTGAGTTTGAGGAGGATGAAATTCCTTGATTTTTAGGAGGAAAGAAATTTGATAGTTACTTAGGAGGAGAGAGAAATTCGGGTTTTTCCATTTTTGTTATCACTCAGTTTTGAACCATTTTAGCATATTTTCCTATTTTGCATTTAGGTCCTATTTTTCAGCTCCATTATCATTAATTGCAGCATGGTCCCTAGTCTCACCATTTGCTAGGGAAGCAAGCTAATATCCACGAGGGCGATGTAACCGTTTCATTGGTTCTATGATATGCAAAAGTATACATGATCAGCCTGGTTCACGTGTAATTTAAATATCCTTGCAACACATTATTTATTGCTAGAGGCTAATTGAATTGAATTTCAATTCCATTTATTGTAATCGTTGCTGGGCATTTTTCCAAGCAACTTTGAATGGTTACTTTGAAAAAAGTATTGTTGAGTAATGCTGAATATGTTGTCTTTAATTTGAAAACCGGATAGACTGTATCGACGAACTAGACGTGCAAGGTAGGCTTAATGAGATAGACTCATCACCGGGTAAGAGAGATTGTAAGATCATACATGTTTTTTTCTTTCTAAAAAGGATGTTTTGTTTTGCTTTTTGTATGTTTGGAAATAATATTTTGCATGCTACAACATCTAAAATCAATATTCCTAGTTCTCTCATTCATGTTTCTCCTACAATTAAGTTTTCAATATAATTTCTGAATAAAAACTAGGTATTATGCTAATTCAGGATGGTTGAGAAAATCTGCCTCTATAGAGTCAAGTTATATAATTTATTCCAGTGAAAATAAGTTTCAGAAACTATCATCAATATTTAGTTGCTAATTAAAAAGCGAAAAGGAAAACACATTTCAAAATCAATGAAATAAAAGACCCCTCACAACCAATCCAATCTTTGCATACTAAAACTCCTTTGAAACAATCATGGAAATGAAGTAAAGTGTGTGCATGTGTGTATATTCAAGATATAACTGCACAAAACTGCACGCACCTCATCTGCACGTCACTTCCGTTCGATTGCATACATGTCGCCCGCAGTCCGTTTCTAATAAAGAAGAGGCCTCCCTTGAAGTGGACATTGGGAAGTTGGTATGAAGATGACACCCATGATATTCCAAAACCATTAGATGATGTAAAATACAAGGGTGATGTTGGAACTAATGTTAAGAACTCGATGATTAGTGATCCACATTCCAATCCTGCCTATAAAGAGAATAACTCCAAGCATGAAACTATCATTGGCTTGAACCTAAATGAGGTTGACCCATCACAATGTGATGCGGGATATCCAAGAGGCACCACTTCCCTAAGAATGAGCACGTGTGGTTCTATATTAACAGTAATGCCTTTTTCTTTAGTAAATTCAATGGGTAATATATAATATACAATGCAGATTCGTGAATTTGCTAGCCCAACTATGGTGCATATCTTTTCTAGTCAATCTACTATGTGTGGGAGGCCTGTAGAGTATTCATTTATTTTGCACGAGATCTAGGATAAATTGGATAGAGAATCACAACAATGATACAACGACTTCAGGAAGAATTGGTGGTAGTTTGACGAAATTGGTTAGAGTTTCTAATGAAGGTGATGAGGGGGACTACACTGTGAAGAAAACTTCCCTACTTTTCATCATAGGTTTAGAGTGTGACAAGTGTAGCAACTCAACTACTGAAAAACTTAGTCATTTAAGTGGTGAATAATTCATGCATTTGGAGGTTCAAGATGGATCTAGTGACAGTGAACCTCCAAAACTGTATATGATGATGAAATACTCAAATTAATCTTAATGGGAGAAGGGGTCGTCCTCGTAGAGTAGAGATGAAAATTGCAACTAATTTGGACCAATTATGTGCATAGTTAGTGCACATACCAGTTCATTCATACTTAGTTTTAGGCACAAAACTTCACTAATCATTGGACTTTTTTGCTGCTTCCAGTTTTGGCCATCCTTACAATCATAATTCACAAAAAACTTATTGTCACATTAAGGAACTTTCATTATATTGGCAAAATAAAATTTTATTTGACAGCGTGGTATCAAATGATATAACTTTCTCAAGAAACTTATCTACTCTAGCTACTTTAGTCAAACCATTTGAGGGTGATACTACAAAACTTTTTGTCTCTACTTTACAAGGATAACCCCTTCTCCTGTTAAGCTTATTATGATATTTTATCATCATCCTTTAGCTTTGGAGGTTCAATATCACCAAGTCCATCTTAAACATCCACATTCACCAAACATGCACGATTCCTCACCACTTCAATAACTAAGCTTTTTGGCAATTGATTTGCTATTCTAATCACACTTTAAACCTAAGATGACAGGTAGGAAAGTTTTTCTTTCTATGTATTCCTCCTCATCACCTAAACACAAAATAAAAAATAAAGAATAGAAAATTACTAAGAGTAACAAAGAGCATTTGGTTTCATTTCAAAACTTAAAACAAATTTGGAAAACGAATTTTCTACATTAATAACCATTTCAGCCGTGAATGTAAATAATAACTTTGGGGTATAAGAACTTAAAATAAATAGTGGTACTATAAAAGTGAGACTAATTTGGGCGAATCACGTGCAAAGTTAGTGCAAATGCCAATTTATTTCAACTTTATTATAGGATATCATCTTATGTGACTATTGAATTCTTCATTCTTTTTAGTTTTGGACATTTTTCTAATCTTGTTCCACTATACACACTAGCTAATTTTTTTTAACATTGCCACATTAAGTCACTTTCATTAACTTGGCCCATTAAATTTTCAACTTCCTACCAACACTTGTTTCACATATATAAAAACTAGTATTGTTGAGTTAGGCTCATTAATTATTTCTTAAACCCTTATGCCGCCTTCACCCTCTAAAGAAAAAAACCTATCTTTTTTATTTAATATTCTTTTACCTCATCTTTTCATCATGGGGAGATAGGGAAACAGTAAAATTTTCAACTAATATTATTTATTTATGTTTTTGAATAAGTGTTGGTTTATATCCATACATTAGTATTGTAATTCGACCTTATAGATTGGATTATTATTTCCATGATGATCACTCGATTTATTTCTTAACGTCGATGTAATATTCTCGATCCAGTTGTATAGATTGTGTATTCGTGTATTTTTATTAACATGGACTTCCATTTATTTGGATGGGTAGATATGTATTTTTCAAGGTGTTTATAGTTTGGACAAATTAGATTGTGTTTTGAATCTAGTGGTATTACAATTTTTTAAGCTCCTGGATTGGAAAAGTGTTATTAATGCGTGATGCGCTTCCTTTCTGCCAAGTGCTCATGATTTTTGCGGGAAGCAAGCTAATATCCTCGAGGGCGATGCAACAGTTTCATTTGTTCCATGATATGAAAAAGTACACATAATCAGTCTGATTCATGTGTAATTTAAATATCATTGCAACAAATTATTTATTTCTAGAGGCTAATTGAATTGAATTTCAATTTCACTTATTATAATCGTTGCTGGGCGTTTTTCCAAGCACCTTTTAATATTTCTTTGAAAAAAAGTATTGTTGAGTTATGCTGAATATGTTGTCTTTAATTTGTAAACTGGATAGACTGCACCGACGAACTAGACATGCAAGGTAGGCTTGATGAGATAGACTCATCACCGAGTAACAGAGATTGTAAGATCATACATGTTTTTTTTCTTTCTAAAAAGGATGTTTTTTTTGCTTTTTGTATGGAAATAATATTTTGCACAGTATAACATCTAAAATCAAGATTCCTAATTTTCTTATTCATGTTTCTCCTACAATTAGGTTTTCAATATAATTTCTGAATAAAAACTAGATATTATGCTAATCCAGGATGGTTGAAAAAACCTGCCTCTATACAGTCAAATTATATAATGTATTCCAATGAACATAATTTTCAAAAACTATCGTCAATATTTAGTCACTAATCAAAAAGCAAAAAGGAAAACACATTTCAAAATCAACGAAATAGAAGACCCCTCAGAACCAATCAAACCTTTGCATACTAAAACTCATTTGAATCAATCATGGAAATGAAGTGAAGTGTGTGTGTGTATATTCAAGATATAACAACACCAACCTACACGCACTTCACCTGCACGTCCATTCCTTTCGATTGCACACATGTCGCCCGCATTCCATTTCCAATAAAGAAGAGGCCTCCCTTGAAGTGGAAATTGGGAAGTTGGTATAAAGATGACACTCATGATATTCCAAAACATTAGATAATGAAAAACAAAAGGGTCATGTTGGAACTAATGTTAAGAACTCGACGATTAGTGATCCACATTCCAATCCTGCCCATAAAGAGAATAACTCCAAGCAGAAAACTATCTTTAGCTTGAACCTAAATGAGGTTGACCTATCACAGTGTGATGTAGGATCTCTAAGAGGCACCACTACTATAAGAAAGTACACATGTGGTTTTTTATCAACAGTAATGCCTTCTTCTGTAGTAAATTCAATGGGGAATATACAATATACAATGCAGATTTGTTAATTTTCCAGGCCAACTATGGTGTATATCTTTTCTAGTCAATCTACTATGGGTGGGAGCCCTGTCGATTAATCATTTTTTGGCACGAGATCTAGGATCATTTTGAGAAGAGAATCACAACAATGATTCAACAACTTCAGGAAGAATTGGGTGTAGTTTGGCGAAATTGGTTTGAGTTTCTAATGAAGGTGATGATGAGGACTACATTGCGAAGAAAACTTCCCTAGCTTTCATCTAAGGTTTAGAGTGTGACAAGAGTAGCAACTCAACTGTTGAAAAATTTAGTCATTCAAGTGGTGAATAATCCGTGCATGTGGAGGTTCAAGATGGACCTAGTGATAGTGAACCTCCAAAGCTATAGGATGATGATGAAATACTCAAATTAAGCTTAATGGGAGAAGGGTTTGTCCTCGTAAAGTAGAGATTAAAATTGCAATTAATTTGGACCAATTATGTGCATAAGTTAGTGCACCTACCGGTTCATTTAAACTTTTTTAGGCACACAACTTCACTAATTATTGGACTTATTGCTCCTTCCAGTTTTGGCCATCCATACAATCATATTTCACTAAAAAAAACTTATTGTCACATTAAGGAACTTTCATTATATTGGCAAATTAAAATTTTATTTGACAGAGTGGTATCAAATGATATAACTTTCTTCGGAAAATTATCTACTCTAGCTTCTTTAGTCAAACCACTTGAGGGTGATACTACAAAACTGTTCATCTCTACTTTACTAGGATAACCCCTTCTTCAGTTAAGCTTATTATGATGTTTTATCATCATCCTTTAGCTTTAGAGGATCAATAACACCTAGTCCATCTTAAACATCCACATACACCGAACATGCACGATTCCTCACCACTTCAATAACTAAGCTTTTTGGCAATCGAGTTTCTATTCTAATCACACTTTAAAACTAAGATGACAGGTAGAAAAGTTGTCCTCGCTATGTAGTCCTCCTCATCACCTAAACAAAAATTAAAAAATAAAGAATAGAAAATTACTAAGACTAACAAAGAACATTTGATTTCAATTCAAACCCTAATCATATTTGTAAAACAAATTTTCTTCATTAATATCCATTTTAGTCGTGAATGTAAATAATAACTTTGGTGTATAAGAACTTAAAATAAATATTGGTACTATAAAAGTGTGACTAATTCGGGCGAATCGCATGCAAAATTAATGCAAAATTAGTGCAAATGCCAATTTATTTTAACTTTATTATAGGATGTCATATTTTGTGACTATTGAATTCTTTCTTCTTGTAGTTTTGGACATTCTTCTAATATTTTTCCACTATACATAATAGCTTACTTTTTAACGTTGCCACATTAAGGCACCTTCATTAACTTGGCCCATTAAATTTTCAACTTTCTACCAACACTTGTTTCACATGTATAAAAACTACTATTGTTGAGTTAGGCTCATTAATTATTTTTTAAACCCTTACACCACCTTCGCCCATTAAAGAAAAAGCTTGTCTTCTTCTTTAATATTCTTTTCCCCCATCTTCTCATCACGGGAGATAGAGAAACAGTAAATTTTTTAACCAATTTTATTTATTTATGTTTTTGAATAAGTGTTCGTTTGTATCCATACATTAGTATTGTAATTCGACCGGATAGATTGGATTATTATTTCCATGATGATCACTCGATTTAGTTCTTAATGTTGATGTAATGTTCTTGATCCGGTTGTATGGATTGTGTATTTGTGTTTCGTTTGTATTTTTTTACTAGGAGTTCCATTTATTTGGATGGATAGATATGTAATTTTCAAGGTGTTTAGGGTTTGGAAAACATAGATTGTGCTTTAGATTGAGTGGTGTTACAATTTTTGAAGATCCCTGATTGGTAAAGTGTTATTAATGCGTGATGCGCTTCCTTTATGCCAAGTGGTCATGATTTTTGCGGGAAGCAAGATAATATCCTCGAGGGCGATATAACAGTTTTATTGGTTCTATGATATGTAATAGTACACATGATCAGTCTGGTTCACGTGTAATTTAAATATCCTTGCAACAAATTTTTTATTGCTAGAGGCTAATTGAATTGAATTTCAATTCCACTTATTGTAATCGTTGCTGGGTGTTTTTCAAGCACATTTGAATGATTACATTGAAAAAAATATTGTTGAGTTATGCTGAATATGTTGTCTTTAATTTGCAAACTGGATCGACTGCACCAACGAACTAGACGTGCAAGGTAGGCTTGATGAGATAGACTCATCACCGAGTAACAGAGATTGTAAGATCATACATGTTTTTTCTCTCTCTAAAAAAGATGTTTTATTTTTATTTTTGTATGTTTGGAAACAATATTTTGCATACTACAACATCTAAAATCAATGTTCCTAATTTTCTTATTCATGTTTCTCCCACGATTAGGTTTTCAATATAATTTCTAAATAAAAACAAGATATTATGCTAATTCGGGATGGCTGAGAAAATCTGCCTCTATAGAGTCAAATTATATAATCTATTCCAATGAACATAAGTTTCAAAAACTATCATCAATATTTAGTTGCTAATCAAAAAGCAAAAAGGAAAACACATTTCAAAATCAACGAAATAGAAGACCCCTCAGAACCAATCCAACCTTTGCATACTAAAACTCCTCTGAAACAATCATGGAATTGAAGTGAAGTGAGTGTGTGTGTGTATTCAAGATATAACTGCACAAACTTGCACGCACCTCATCTGCACGTACCTTCCTTTCGATTGCATACATGTCGCCCACAGTCCGTTTCAAATAAAGAAGAGGCCTTCCTTGAAGTGGATATTGGGAAGTTGGTACCAAAGCCATTAGATAATGTAAAACACCATGGTAGTGTTGAAACTAATGTTAAGAACTCGATGATTAGTGAACCACATTCCAATCCCGCCCATAAAGAGAATAACTCCAAGCAGAAAACTATCATTAGCTTGAACCCAAATGAGGTTGACCCATCACAGTGTGATGTACGATCTCCAAGAGGCACCACTTCCCTAAGGAAGAACACGCATGGTTCTATATCAACAATAATGCATTTTTCTTTAGTAAATTCAATGGGTAATATATAATATACAATGCAGATTCGTGAATTTTCTAGCCCAACTATGGTGCATAGCTTTTTCAGTCAATCTACTATGTGTAGGAGGCTTGTCGAGTATTCATTTTTTGGCACGAGATCTAGGATAAATTGGAAACAGAATCACAACAATGATACAACGAATTCAGGAAGAATTGGTGGTAGTTTGGCGAAATTGGTTAGAGTTTCTAATGAAGGTGATGAGGTGGACTGCACTGTGAAGAAATTTCCCTACCTTTCATCTTAGGTTTAGAGTGTGACAAGAGTAGCAACTCAAATACTGAAAAAATTAGTCATTCAAGTGGTGAATAATCTGTGCATGTGGAAGTTCAAGATGGACCTAGTGATAGTGAACCTCCAAAACTATAAGATGATGATGAAATACTTAAATTAAGCTTAATGGGAGAAAGGATTGTCCTCATAAAGTAGAGATTAAAAGTGCAACTAATTTGGACCAATTATGTGCATAGTTAGTGCACATATCGGTTCATTCAAACTTTATTTTAGGCACATAACTTCATTAATTATTGGACTTTTTGCTTCTTCCAGTTTTGGCCATCCTTACAATCATATTTCAGTAAATAAAATAACTTATTGTCATATTAAGGAACTTTCATTATATTGGCAAATTAAAATTTTATATGACAGAGCGGTATCAAATGGTTTAACTTTCTCAAGAAACTTATCTACTCTAGTTGCTTTATTCAAACCACTTGAGGGTGATACCACAAAACCTTTTGTCTCTACTTTACAAGTTTAACCCCTTCTCCTGTTAAGCTTATTATGATGTTTTATCATAATTATTTAGCTTTGGAGGTTCAATATCACCAAGTCCATCTTAAACATCCACATGCACCGAACATGCACGATTCCTCACCACCTTAATAACTAAGCTTTTTGGCAATTGATTTGCTATTCTAATCACACTTTAAACCTAAGATGACAGGTAGGAAAATTTTCCTCGCTGTATAGTCCTCCTCATCAGCTAAACACAATAAAGAATAGAAAATTACTAAGAGTAACAAAGAACATTTGGTTTTAATTCAAACCCTAAAACAAATTTGGAAAACAATTTTTCTTCATTAATATCCATTTTAGTCGTGAATGTAAATAACAACTTTGGTGTATAAGAGTTTAAAATAAATAGTTGTACTATGAAAGTGTGACTAATTCGTGCGAATAACGTGCAAAGTTAGTGCAAATGGCAAATTATTTCAACTTTATTATAGGATGTCATCTTCTGTGACTATTGAATTCTTTCTTCTTTTAATTTTGGACATTCTTCTAATCTTGTTCCACTATACATACTAACTTACTTTTTAACGTTGCCACATTAAGGCACTTTCATTAACTTGGCCCATTAAATTTTAAACTTCCTACCAACACTTGTGTCACATATACAAAAAATAGTATTGTTGAGTTAGACTCATTAATTATTTCTTAAACCCTTACGCCGTCTTCGCTCTCTGAAGAAAAAACCCATCTTCTTCTTTAATATCCCTTTCCCTCCTCTTCTCATCATGAGGAGATAGGGAAAGGTAAAATTTCAACTGATATTATTTATTTATGTTTTTGAATAAGTGTCGGTTTATATCCATACATTAGTATTGTAATTCGACCTGACAGATTGGATTATTATTTCCATGATGATCACTCGATTGAGTTCTCCACGTCGATGTAATGTTCTCGATCCATTTGTATAGATTGTTTATTTGTGTTTAGTTTGTAATTTTTGGAGTTTCACTTATTTGGATGGGTAGATATGTGTTTTTCAAGGTGTTTATAGTTTGGACAACATAGATTGTGCTTTGGATTGAGTGGTTTTGCGATTTTGAAGATCCCTGATTGGCAAATTGTTATTGATGCTTAATGTGCTTTCTTTCTTCCAAGTGGTCATTATTTTTGCAGGAAACAAGATAATATCCTTGAGGGTAATATAACAGTTTTATTGGTTCTATGATATGTAATAGTACACATGATCAGTCTGGTTCACGTGTAATTTAAATATCCTTGCAACATATTATTTATTTCTTGAGGCTAATTGAATTGAAATTCAATGCCACTTATTGTAATCGTTGTTGGACGTTTTTCCAAGCACCTTTGAATGATTACTTTGAAAAAAAGTATTGTTGAGTTATGATGAATATGTTGTCTTTAATTTAAAAACTGGATAGACTGCACCGATGAACTAGACGTGCAAGGTAGGTTTGATGAGATAGACTCATCATCGAGTTACAGAGATTGTAAGATCATACATATTTTTTTTGTTTCTAAAAAGGATGTTTTGTTTTGTTTTTTGCATGTTTGGAAATAATATTTTGCATACTACAACATCTAAAATCAATGTTCCTAATTTTCTTATTCATATTTCTCCTACAATTAGGTTTTCAATATATATTCGAATAAAAACTACTCCCTATGTCCCAGGGAAACTGACATAATTTCTATTTTCGTCCGTCCCACATAAATTAGCACAGTTTAATTCTTACCTTAAATGGAAAAGATGAGCTTATACATTTTCTTTATTATCCCTCAAAATGTTGATTAAATATACTAGTCAACTCTTCCATTATCAAAATACCCTTCCTTTATTTCCCATCAGCACTTCCACCTCATCTTGCATAACATACCGATCCAAAAACAATTGTATCAATTTCTCTGGGACGGAGGGAGTAGATATTATGCTAATTCGGGATGGTTGAGAAAAATCCACCTCTATAGATTAAATTATATAATGTATTCCAATGAACATAATTTTCAAAAAATCTCATCAATATTTAGATCCTAATCAAAAAGTGAAAAAGAAAATACATTTCAAAATCAATGAAATAGAAGACCCCTCAGAACCAATAAAACCTTTGCATATTGAAACTCCTCCGAAAAAATCATGGAAATGAAGTGAAGTGTTTGTGTGTGTATATTCAAGATATAACTGCACCAACCTGCACACATCTCACCTGCACGTCCTTTCCTTTCTATTGTATACATGTCGCCCGCAGTCCGTTTCCAATAAAGAAGAGGTCACCCTTGAAGTGGACAATTTAAATTTGGTATAAAGATGACATCCATGATATTCCAAAGACATTAGATAATGTAAAACACGAGGGTCATGTTGGAACTAATGTTACGAACTTGAAGATTAGTGATCCACGTTCCAACCCCACCCATAAAGACAATAACTCAAAGCAAAAAAACTATCTTTTTATTGAACCTAAACGAGGTTGACCCATCACACTGTAATGTGGGATCTCCACAAGACACCACTTCTCTATAGGAACATGTGTGGTTCTGTATCAACAGTAATGCCTTCTTCTATAGTAAATTGAATGGGTACTTTACAATATACAAGATTTACGAATATTCCAACCCAACTACGGTGCAAAGTTTGTTCAGTCAACCTACTACGAGTGTGGAGGCTTGTCGAGTAGTCATTTTTTGGCAAGAGACCTAGGATAAATTGGAAAGAGAATCACAATAATGATGCAACAACTTCAGGAAGAATTGGTGGTAGTTTGAAGAAAATGGATGGGAGTTTCTGATGAAGGTGATGAGGAGGATTGCACTGCGAAGAAAACTTCCCTACTTTTCATCTTAGGTTCAAAGTGTTCCAAGAGTATCAACTCAATAACCAAAAAACAAAGTCATTCAAGTAATGAATCATTTGTGCATGTTCTGTGCTTGTGGAGGTTCAAGATGTACCTAGTGATAGTGATCCTCTAAAGCTAAAGGATGATGATGAAATACTCAAATTAAGCTTAATAGGAGAAGGGGTTTTCCTCGTAAAGTAGAGATGAAAAGTGCAAATAATTTGGACCAATTATGTGTATAATTAGTGCACATACCGGTTTATTCAAACTTTGTTTTAGTTAGACAACTTCACTAATTATTGGACATTTTGTTTCTTCCAGGTTTGGCCATCCTTACAATCATCTTTCACTAAACAAAATAACTTATTGTCACATCAAACAAATTTCATTATTTTGGCCAATTAAATGTTTATTTGACTGAGAGATATCAAATGATATAACTTTCTCAAGAAACTTATCTACTCTACCTTCTTTAGACAAACCACGTTGTGGGTGATGCAAAAAACCTTTTCATCTCTACTTTCCTAGGATAACCCCTTATTCTGTTAAGATTATTATGATATTTAGTCATCATCCTTTAGCTTTTACTGTTTTCTACCTCTAACATAATTTCTTGAGCTTTTACTATTTTCTTTAAACTACCACTAAGTTTTGCTAAATTTGGGGTATCGTCGTTATGATTCTCTCTTTCCACTTTATCTTAGATCTCTTGCCGAAAACATGACTACTTCACATGCCTCCCCACACAGTAGTGGATTGATTGGATAAGCTATACCTCGTATTTGGGTTGGCATATTCATGAATCTTCACTGCATTTTTTAAAGTACCCGTTAAATTTACCCGTGAATAAGGTATTACCGTTCCTAATTTTTTATTCATGTTTCTCCTACAAAGAAGTTTTTAGTATAATTTCATAATAGAAACCTGATATTACGATAATTTAGGATGATTGATAATATCCATGCCTAAAAAGCTAAATTATATATTTCATTCCAATTAAATTAATTTTAAAAAACTATCATCAATTTTGAGTCATTAATAAGAAAATGAAAAGGAAAACACATTTCGAAATCAATAAATTAGAAGACCCCTCAGAACCAATCCAACCCTTTTCATACCAAAACTCCTCCGAAACAATTGCAGAAAAAAGATAATTCAGTAATTTTCAAAAAAGAAATTCTCCTAAATTGAGTTAACATGGATGAGACACAAAGGGAAGGGAAAAAACACTTCCTTTCCCAATGAATGGAATATAACATGTATGGGCTAAAAAGGGAAAAAGTTGAGTTTCATAGCCTCATCCCTAAATTATTTGGCTGTGTGGCGTGGTTGTATTTTTGTACACAGACACATTGTGCCATAGGAAAAATTTGCATCTAAGAAAAAAATTGCATAAGCCGCCTTATTCTTTTGGTATAAGTGAGAGAATTAATAATAATAGAATAAGGAAAAAAAGTAAAAAAATGTTATGTGAAATTTTTTGCTTCATTAATGTCAACTTAAAGTAGGAATATAAATTTTATTTTGATATATTTTCAAAGAGTTTATAAGAAATAGGTGTAATAAAACATGATTAATTGATACCAGTTATGTATGTGCATAATTAGTCCAAATGCTAAGTTATTAAAACTTTGATAGGTAGTCGAGTTTTCACAGGCTCTGGTGAAGGTTTGGAGGCAATATTATTTGTCGAGCATTTCCTGAAATCATATAGGAAAGAGGCTGATCCTCAAATGCTTTAGTGGGTTATTTTTCACTTGATATTTTCACTAATTTTGATGTGCTATTTAATTCGACCATCTTCTCAAAGCTCGGTTGTAGTAAATCTTGTATTTGTGAGGTAATATTTACTTTCACAATCTGCTTTCTACTCCTCTTTGATGTTCGCCCATGTTGCTTTAACTTTTCATTAGGCATCTCACTTGGTTTTCTCGACCGTGATAGTGCAACGATTTTGATTTTTTGTTTCTTGCTTTATTTGATCAATAATTAGTTTCTTTCCACCATTAATGATCACAAAATCCTGATTCTGTTATGTAAAATGTTAATTTGCTGATTTAATTTCTACATCTTTGGAAATTTCGGTATCAAATGATATATTTTCTCATGCAATCTAATTTGACATCTTTAGTCGAACCACTTATGGGTGATGTTACAAAAAAATTTATCTCTACTTTTCAAGCCAATTACGTGCAAACGCATATTTATATAACTCGCAGTCAACTTTTCTGGCTAGAACTTTTTGTTTCTTCCAATTTTGACGAACCTTCTAATTATCTACTATCTACTATATTATAAAAGCGCGGATGGTGATACTATTTTTTTGTCGTCATATTTTTTATTTCTTTTCCAAAACTACTCGTCAGCAATCCCTCGTAGCAAATTATTTTCCTCTTGAACAATCTTCTTCTCCCTCCCTGGCTTATGCGTGAATTTCACATCGTTCTTCCTTTTCCAATTTCTGGAGAATTTGAACTTGATGTGTTCGACCAAAGCAAAGACCGTGATCCAGGTCCATCAGAGCAAAGCGGAGAAGGACGGCGGCTCGTTTGGGTTCCTCGGCGCTGGTGAGTTCGAGGTCCCCCGGCCCGCCACTGTGGACCCTTTTTGGAACAACACGCCGGGAGTGGAAGGGGTTTATAAGTGGGTCAAGATTCTGGTGTGCCTTCCCATTATTCTGCTGCGGCGGGTGATGTTCAGGTTGTGTTTGATTGTTGGGTATGTTGCTACGAAGTGCACGCTTCATCCCTTCCGATGTTGAAATTGAAATTCTGCTTGTGTTTTTAATTATTTGATTTATTTTTTGTTTGGATCTTTCCCGGTTTCAATTATGGCTCACAAAGTATTTGATAATATGCCTCACTAATTTTTTGGATTTCCCCCTTCTTATTAACAGAGTCGGTGCCGCGGTGGTCCAAGACGATTTTCTCCTTCGGTGAGCAACAATTTGAAGGTTTTCTTGATCGTATGTGCATATAAATATGTAATCATATAATGAGCTTGAATGTAAATGTGTATTACTTCATTTATTGAGCTGCTATTTAGGAGTAAAAGAAGTAGTTTGGTATAAATTTTAGTGAAAAGGTTAAACTTTGTGTGTATTCTCTTTCAAAAATGGGAGAGAAATGTGGTTTTCTGTATGGCATGGTTTGTGGGG
>JAULKM010008427.1:0-14942 GCA_032355605.1 Rubia tinctorum | reverse complement strand
TCGACTTCTTCTTAAGTTCTTCATTATGAAGGTGATCCATCAAAGCATTAAATTCCCCTTTTGATATTCGTATCACTCTGTTTCGGCCATTTTAGATTTGATAAGTCTTAATGACACGAAATTACCTTGTGTTTCTGGACCTTGTTCGCCTTGATTATTTATAATGATCTCTTCATCTACCTGTTCTTCCCAGCTTTCATACAGTGCAGACATAACAGCATATTCATCTTCTTCTTCTCCCTCCTCCAATGTAGTCATTATCCGAGCATGAGGGGAGTTATTGTGCACATATCCTCATTCCATACAATTAAAACAAGTAGGAGCATTAGAAAAAAGTGTATTTGAAGAAGTAGAAACTGACTTACCTGAAATTAGACTAGATGGTTGATTGGATGAATTCACTCTTCGATCAGTGGGTTCAACTAGTGAATTTGAGTATGTTCTGGTTGAATTAGGGTTTCCTCAGCTACCCATGTTCAAACTTCTACCCCTCTGGTCCAATAAAGGGTTCTGAAGTCGGAGATCTGTCTTTGACTATCAAGGCCAAAACTAGGGTTTCCTCTGGGCCTTAATGTCCACTTAACCAACCTTTCCTTGAACAACAAATCTTGCATGAATACATGATGTTAAAGTTTAACCGAAACTTGCAGGTTTTCTCCTAACCTTTCAATAAACTGATTCTTCACATAAGCATCATCTTCTCTCATTCCAAATTTTCTCATCAGTAACACTATATTCTTTCAGTATTCATAATCTTTTCGACCACCTTGCTTCACATTACTGAGGTGTGAATATTGTTCCATAAGATAGGTTGGTGGAACGTGATATAATCTTCAATCCCTCCAAGGTACAGATAAGTCTCTTACTAGCAATCTGTCTTAATTCTTTCAAGTTCCTCCACCATTCTACTGCATATTGGGTGAAAGAATATTGTACCACCTTGATCATCTCTTTTTCTCCATAACTGTTAAGTTGGAACAAGTTCTCCATCTGCCTCTCCAAATCTAGATATTTCGCTGGATTGTCCTGACCATTGAATCTAGGGATATCGTACTTTAAACCTTTGATGTCTCGGGCAGAATCTAAACTTTTATAGGACCCTAAACTTGGAAAAAAATTAGAATGCCTCCTAGGGTGAGAAAGTCGTTGTTTTGATATTCCAGTCTCGCTGTACTGAACTGATTCATCATCTAAACTTTCATTCCCGTGAAAACTTCTGACCCCTTAGTTGAGATATACTACTCGAGAAGGTAGAGGTAGTGTTGGAATTAGTGGTGGGCAAAAAAATCAAAAACTAAACCAAAAATTGAATTATCCAAATTCAAATAACCCAAACCAAATTTAATATACGATTTTTTGGATATCTGAATTGAATAAACCAAATTCTGAATATGGTTTTTGGATAGGTTTTGGATATTAAAACTCAAATCGAAACCCAAACCGAATACCGAATTGTAATTAATTAAATAAATTAAATATATAATTAAAATTTTCATAAATAAATTTATGTTGTAGGACCAACATTTATATTTAAAAAACTATCCCCAAACACCAAACCCTAAGTTAGTTTGGGGAAATAGTAAATAACAAAAGTTGTTCTAATTAAATTTGTGGAGTGATTGAAAGTGAAGGAGAATGTGGAGTGATTGAAGGATTGAAGAATGTGAAGGCTTTGAAGGTGAATGTGAATGTGGAGTGCTTGAAGGCTTGAAGAATGTGAAGGCTTTGAAGGTGAATGTGTGAAGGCTTTGAAGGTGAATGTGAATATTAAAACGAACTATTTTTCTTTATTTTAAATGCAAAACTAAAACTTTTTATGGTTGAATTTGTATTGTACTTGGATTTTTATTTTAAAAACTTGATTTGGATGATGTAGAAATTAGATTGCATATTTTTATTTAATTTTAAATTAAATTATAGGGTTTTAGTAATAATTATTAAAAATTTACAATCAATTCGGTTTATTTGGGTTAAATTCCGTTTTAAACAAAAACTAAATTTCAAATTCGGTTCGAATAATTCAGGTTACCGAATAAAACAGTAACCGATTAAACCGAACCGACTTCCACGCCTAATTAGAGTGGCTAATTCATCAACTCTCCGTGACAATATCTGAAACTAGCTCATGAGGGCATTCGTGGAATTTGTCAAAAGGTCTACGTTTGACTCTCCTTGTTGAATTTGTTCAATTGTTGTCTGTTAACCCCAAGTTTTATTGAATTCATCTTTGGGTTGGTTACCACGTTGAACATTTATATTAGGCATCAATGGGCTATTGTTGGGACTGCCAACATAAGGCGGGGCATTTAGATTGCTCGTTATTCCTGCTGACTGCAAAAAAGAAACAACCATTAGTAATAAATGCCCCCCCTCATTTATCATTTGTTTAGTAAGGTCACTTACCAAGTGTACGACACTCACAACCCTCAAGGTAAAGGCTAGAACAAGTGCAATTCATAAGTATCACAATTCGAATAAATTAAAATGATAAACTCTTAAAATCGGCTTTAAGAGTGGAAATCTAAATTCTTGAGAGAATAACGACCAAACCACAAGTTGAATGGCTTGAATCGGATCTATATTGAGTGAGACCTGATCAAAAGAATAAAATTTCTAATAGGCAACAAAAAGTGTGGAAAATTAGGGAACAAACCCTAATCCATGTAGGTTTACTACCTAAACCCCAATTTTGATGTAATTAGGTTTTCGTTTATAATTTTCTGTCCAAAACCCAAATTCTTCAAACTCTATCCCAATTAGGTTTACAATTTCTTCCCAAATAGTATTTCAATCCAAGTGCAAAATAAATCCTCCTTCTTTTAAAAATTTGAAACCAACTAGGATTCAAGGATATAACTCTTATCCATATACAAGTAGATTCAAATTCAATTCATCACCTTGTTCCGATACAATTCAACTTCAATTACGATTCAATTTCTTGTCCAGATACAATTCAAGTACTTTTCTCAACACAAGTAGAATTCAATCAGAAAAAACTACCTCTCTATTCAAAAAAAAAATCGAGGTATTCAAATCGTAAGGATCAAGAATATGACACTATCTCCAGAAAAATAAACAATTAACTCTTTTTTGTACGGTGTAATCGAGATTTCAAGAATGAATTCAAGATCACGGAGTCAAAGAATGAATAAAGGAAACAAATAGGATTATGAGCATGCAAAAACTTTTAGAAGAGTGGATGAAAATATCACAAGCGCATAAACTCTATAAGCTACTAACAACTACAAAACTGACCAGGAGGTGAAGGCGAATAATACTTGTTAACACTCAGACCCTTTGACATCCTCCTGACTCTAAGATGAAGGTGAAGGCGCATAGTAATACTGAAGTATTCTAACTCTCAATCCCTTCTTTGTACTCCGACTCAAGATTTGATCCCCCTAGTAGAAAGATGAAACAAAAAATGGATTAGTATATGATATGAATGAGTTTATGAATTGATATAATTTGAAATAAAATAAATTGCAAAACTCAAAACTCCTATATTGATTCGGCCACATGACTTCTTTGCTTTGCTTTCATACCAACTGATATGAATCGCCTTACAAATGTACTGAACGAGGAATAT
This sequence comes from Rubia tinctorum, assembly GCA_032355605.1. NCBI lineage: Eukaryota > Viridiplantae > Streptophyta > Magnoliopsida > Gentianales > Rubiaceae > Rubia > Rubia tinctorum. Next base: position 11,353 of record JAULKM010008427.1, on the reverse strand, counting down.
TTAATGGCATCTTGATAACAAGGTAATCTCGTCTAACCTAATCACAGCTGCACAAACTTTTTACTAACAAACCCGTGGGATTAGCTCATGGATTTGAAGAGTATTTCTCACTTAATTAACTTTCAGGATTAAGTAACAATGGAATGCTCGAAAAGAAAGAGTAATACTTCCTCTGTCCCAGCTGAAGTAGCACTCTTACTTTTTTGACACTATTCTCTATCAATGTTTGATCACATATTTAAATAGCTATATGAACAACAATATTATCGTATATGATATTGTTCAATTCGTCATGATATTGTTCAATTCGTCATCACAAGTAGTTTCTTAATTTCAACTTTTTATTTGCCATTATTATACGTAGGTAAACATATTAACGGTCAAACATGTTTCTTGAATACCGTGATAATGATGAGGGTGCAAATTCAGCTGGGATAGAGGGAGTAACTCAAATTCTGAAATATATAATTGATACAAGTTTATTAAAAATTCGGCCATCTCTCCCGTTCTATAAGGAGAAATTGGCAATCAACAAAGAAGACTGGATTCTGCAGAAACCTAGTTCAAATAGGATTAGTATTTGTTAGACATAGTCAAATAGAGGACTAGGGTTTGTCGAGTTAGAGTTGTAGTTACCTTATGACTCTCTGATGTAATATTCTATTTATTCTCATGAATCAATAACAAACTCATTATGGAAAATTCATTCTTTAATGGTATCAAAGCAGACGATAAAATTTAAGTCACGAGTTAATTTGCTAATCGAAAGAATTTTTTAATTATATCAGGCACAATAAGCACATTATAAAGAGATATAGACTTAGAAATATGAGAATCACCAACGTGGGTAATATGGAGTTGAGAACCATTACCAATAGTGATACAGTCACTACCCTTATAAGGTGTCACATGATCAGCAGCTATGAGGGATGATGTCATGTGCTTTGTGGCGCCAGAGTCTACAATCCACTTGGAACCATGATGCCTAAATCCCGAGATACCAATGGAGTGTGCCATAATGCAAAATCAAGGCAATAAATTCCAAAAAAACCGGCGTGCACGTGAAAATAACACGCTAATGATTTGGCCCGCGGGTGTCTCATGCGTTGATGATTTGGCCCATGCTTGAAGGTGACCGGCTGATGGTACGGATGGTGCATGAAGTGACGCGCTGAGAAGGCGTCTCTGATATGAAAACGCCGAGTCTGAGAGGAATTCGCCGTTGTGGGGGGCTTAAATATTTGGAGATCGGAGAGGTCCTAAGGGATATCAGTGAAGGACCCGTTAAAGATTTGAAGCTGACACAAGGAGATCGTCTGAGATCTGAAATCGACCAGAGATTGCGAGGAGAAATCGAGAGTATTCACCGAGAAAGGTTAAAGGCCAAGAGGAAAATGTCACCGAGGAAATGAAAATGGTTGCCTGAAGCTACTGGAAATTCTCCAGGAGCTGGCTGGAAATTGATCGAAAAGGGGCCAGAAGTTTCAAAAACAATTTGAGAAAATATACAGCTAGAAGGTTTTGTCATGAAGGAAAAACATAAAGAGAGAGGGGGAAGGGATCAGGGCCAAGATCAGTGAGGCTTTAATGATCGCTAATTTATTATTCAGCATAAAGTCACTGAGGAAACTTAGGGTCATGGTCATAGTGAAAATGAGCTTTATGTTTCAGACTATGGTGCATCTGCTTTATTATCTACCGTGGAGTCAAATAATTCGAGCGCGTCCTTTGAAACTTGGTATGCTAGACTTGGTCATGTTCCACATTCTATTATTTCTGGTTTGCATGCTTCTAGATCCTTATCTATCTCATCGGTTTTGCCTTACCCTTTGTGATGTGTGTGGAAAGGCTAAAAGAAAAACATTTATCTTTTCATACAAATGATAAATGTGCTGCTTAGGAACTTGATCTAGTTCATTGTGACTTATGGGCGCCCCGCCCTCTCCTATTTTATCTGCTGATGGCTTCTCTTACTATGTTATTTTCCTTGATGATCATTTTCGACTCTCGTGGTTTTACCCACTACGCAGCAAATTTGATTCTTGGGATGTTTACCACCAGTTTAAGGATTTTGTAGAGATCCATTTTTTCTCCACCATTAAGGTTTTTTGGAGTGATGGGTGACAAAGTTTGTAAATGGTCACTTACGCACTCACTTTCAGACAAAGGGCATTCACCATTAGATTTCTTTCCTGTATACTCTTAAGCAGAACGGTCGGTCTGAGTGTAAGCACTGCCACATTGCTGAGATGGACTTGTCTATATTATACCAATCCCATGTCCCTCTCTCCCGCTAGCCTCACGCCTTTGTTGTTATTGCTTATACAATAAATTGGTTTTCCACTCATGTTCTTAGCGGATGGTCACCATATGAAGTTATTAATGGTCAGGTTTCTATCTACATAATTTTCCATGTATTTGGTTGTCATGTGTTCCCTTATCTTCATCCATATACAGCTCAAAAACACGCTCCTCATAGTTTGACCTGTATCTTTCTTGGGTACCGCTCAAAGTACAAGGGGTATCAATGTTTGGATTCTACGTCTAGAGAGAAATATGTCACCAGACATGCTCGATTTGATGACACTTACTTCCCTTATGCCGATGGTTCTACTTCAGTATCTCCATTCTCTCTGGATAACTCTCCTTTTTTGGATCCCGGTTTTGCTTCAGCTGATAATCTTGTTTCCTCCACGGTGGGATCTTCTCCTGCTTAGCTTGTAACTTGGGTTTCCATCCCTCCTGGGTCATCGATTTTATTGTCCTCGCCGACAATGGCACTCTGCTTTGTCTTCTCTACCGATTCAGACCATCCAATGGCCGCTTAGACACATCCTGCTTAGCCTATCTCTCCATCGACCAACTCACTCGGTTTTCTGTCCAGCTCATCTGGTTTACCGACCATGTCATCCGATTTATCGGCCTCTTTGCTGACCACAACTGCTCATCCAATCCCTTCACCTCAGCCTCATTCTCATTGGATGGTTACTCATCCTGCGAATGATGCTATTCAGCACATAGATTATTCTGATATTGTTTCTCAGGGTCTTCTTACTGCCCTGCTTGCCCAGAAAGAACCTGTAGATTATTGCTCGGCCCTTCGGGATCCATCTTGGGTTTCAACTATGGAGAATGAGATGGCGGCTCTTCTTGGGTAGCACACTTGGGATCTAGTTCCACGGCCATCAGATGCCAACATTGTTGGCTCCAAGTGGGTCTATCGCCTGAAGTATCATCCTGATGGCATGGTCGATCACCATAAGACCTGTCTTGACACAAGGGTTTTCTCATATCCCTAGTTTTGACTTTAACCATACCTTCAGCCATATGGTCAAAGCCTCTAATGTTCATACAATTCTTTCTATTGCCACTATGTACTCCTGGACTCTTCATCATCTGGATGTTAAGAATGCCTTTCTCAATGGCTTGCTCAATTCTTCGGTTATATGGAGTAACCAGTCGGCTGTAAGGACCCACTTCACCCAGATTATATTTGTCGCTTACGAAAGGCCATTTATGGTCTCAAGAAAGCCCCTTGGGCATGGTTTCAGTGTTTCAGAACCTACTTGGTTAAGCATGGTTTTTAGTGTAGCTCGACTGACACTTCTCTATTTTTTCTGTCTCGGGGATCATCGTTGTTGTACTTTTTTATTAATGTCGATGACATCATTCTTACAAATAATGATTCGACTCTTCTATGACTGTTCATTGACCGCACGCATCGGGAGTTTGCCATTAAGGACTTGGGTAATTTATATGATGGACATGGATGAGGCGCTCAGGAAGGAACCGTATTCCATTTTTAACATGACGATGTTATTACACATCTGGAAAAAAGATTTCCCACTGAAGAAAGACATAGTTAGATTTCTGCTTATCTGGGTTAAGTTACCCAAACTTACTATGCATTTATGGGGTTCTACTAGCTTAGGGAAGATTGGAAGTGCAATTGAGAAACCAATGTTCATGAATGAATGCACGGAGAATAAGCTAAGGGTCTTATATATGTGTATTTTGGTTGAAATTGACATAAATCAGAAGATACCTGACTTAGTAATGATCGGGGATGTTGGGGGAAACAAAAGCAAGCAAGAAGTGGAACTGTAGTGGAAATCGCAATACCGTGAAAAATGTATGATGGGAGGGCATGATTGCAGTAAAGTGAAAGGTAGAAATAGAGTGATTAAACAGTGGAAACCAAAGGCTGGGAAGAAGGAACATGAACACAAGGAAGCAATGGTGGAAAAGAAGAGGGATGAGGAGAAGTTTGAAAAGAATGAAGAGAGTGTAGTTAAAACAAAAAGGCAAAGGAAAAAAGAAAAACGGAATCAGGAGGTGATTTAGGAGGTTGTATAAGATATGGAGGATAGTGCTGGCTTGAGGGTGAATTTAAGAACTTGGTCATGTTCATCAGATGCCTTAAGGCACATTACATGATTATATCGTGGAATGTGAGGGAGAAAAATAGAACAGCAAAAATAAGAGAGGTTAGGTCCTACCTCAATGCAATGAATATTAAGCTTACTGTACTAATTGAAACTAGAGTTTAAAAAAATAGAAAGTTGTGGAGGTCAGGAAGATCTTTGGAACCAAATGGAGTTACTGGGATAACTATTAGAGTCACCCGAATGGGAGAATCTGGATTTTATGGGATCAATCTAAGCTGGAAGTAAGGAAGATTAAAATCACCGATCAGTTACTGTTGTGTGAACTAAATGAGAAGGGAGGAAATTAATCTGCTAGATGATTGTTATATATGCAAGCAATCAGTTAAAGACAAGGGAAAATTCATTGACTAATATTGAGGGATACAAAACCAGATTCAGGGCCCAGGGATAAACATAGGGGACGTCGGTAATGTGCTTACATTGGAGGACACGATTGGAGGCAATGATGTTCAAGTATCTGAATTCTGGGACTTGAAGCAACTGATGGACAGTACTGGTTTGTATGAGGCTGATAGAAATGGAGATTATTTTACCTAGTCCAATAGACATGTAGAGGGGACTATTTACTCGAGGATTGATAGAGTAATAGCAAACATGGAGTGGTTTCAGGCAAACCCTCATGCAGGAGTTGATAACCTTACAACGGGTGTATCTGATCATGCAGTGGTGAAAGTATATATGCAGGAAGAAAAGAAAAGAAAAGAGGTGATAAATAATTTATGTTCTTGAATTTCTTACTGGAGGATGAAAGGGTGATTAAAACAATACAGGAAAGTTGGGAAAACCAGTGGAAGGCGGGCCAATATGTAGAGTGTGAAAGAAACTGATAGGGCTTCATACTGATTTCAAAACCTATATGAAGGAAATATCTAGAGTTAGACAAAAACTACAGGATGTTATAATGGAGTTAAGAGAAGCACATCAGGACCTGGTAAATGACAGAATGGATACACAGAAGGTGCAAAGGGTGATAAAAGGTATTGAAGATGTCAATAAGTGGAATGAAATTGATGAGAAAATAGCTAGACAAAAAGCTAAAACTGACTAGATTAAACTAGGTGATGGTAACACTGGATATTTTCATGTTTTGGTCAAGGAGAAAAACAAAGCTACTGGCATTCAGAAAGTGGTGAGGTTAGATTGTACAGAAGCTGTGGAACAAAAAGAAATTGAAGTAGTGACCGAGTTCTATGAAGGGCTGGTAGGAACAACAAATAGAAATCTAATTGATGTTGATGTTGAGATTATGAGGAAGAGTAACATTCTGAGCAATGAAGCTCAATAAAGACTGATTGGGGATGTGAAAGAAAATGAGGTATGAGAGGCACTTAGCAGCATTGGAGACCAGAAAGCACCTAGAATAAATAGTTTCAGTGCAAAGTTTTTAAAAGAAAATTGGAGAATACTTGATAAGGATACTATGGCAAAAGTGGAGTATTTATTTGTCAATGGTAGGTTATACAGGGCAGTAAATTACACACTTGTTACTCTAATTCCAAAGCATCCCAGAGAAAAAACAGTACAGGAGCTCAGACCAATTACATGTTGCACTACCCTTTATAAAATACTGTTCAAAGTCCTAACAAGAAGGCTGAGTAAGGAGATGAAAGAAATTGTGGGAGAAGATCAGGCAGCATTTGTGCCAGGATCATATCATGATGGCTTTTGAGCTGGTCAAAGGTTATAATAGAAAAACTGGAGGAGCAAAGTGAATGATCCAAATGGACATCCAGAAAGCCTATGACAAGGTTGACTGGAATGCGCTAGAGAAAATTATGCGGGAGTTGGGAATCCCTAATCAATTTGTGAACTGGATAGTGATATGTGTGAAGTCTGTGTCTTTCAAATATATAGTGAATGGGATATAATCCAAGATGGTAACTTCAAGAGAGTGAGGCAGGGAGATCCTATTCTCCACTGCTCTTTGTTATGGTAATAGAGTTAATGAGCAGGTGTATCAGAACTTTGGGAGGAAAAAAGGATTTCAAGTATCATATGAAATGAGAAAAATTGCAGCTGATTAATCTTAGCTTTGTAGATGATGTGATCTAAATTACAAAGGGAGAAAGTAAATTAGTTCAGGTGCTAATGTACATATACAGGAAGTTTGCTAATGCTACAGGATTGAAGGTTAATAATAGCAAATGCAATGTCTATTTTGGAGTTGTGGATAATGACCAGAAACAGAAGATTTTGGAGATCGCAGGATTTGTAGAAGGTCAATTGCCATTTTGTTTTTTGGGAATTCCCTCCTATAGCAAAAAAAAAACCTAATCTATTGGTATGCCAGGCCTTGATAGAGAAAATGACAGCCAAACTGAGACACTGGAGTGTAAGAACCTTTAGTTATGCTGGCAGAATACAACTGGTTAAAAGTGTTCTAAGTGCCATTGCTAACTATTGGATTCAAAGCTTCCCAATACCAAAAGTAGTGTTGAAACATGTAGAAGATATATGCAGATCATTCCTATGGAGTGGAGGAGATGAGATATCAAGGAAATCACCAATTGCTTGGGATAAAGTGTGCACTGAAAAGAAAGCAGGTGGACAGAATCTCATGGCTATGATAGACTGAATAAAGCTTGTATGGTCAAGATCCTGTGGAATTTATGTAAAAAGGTGGATAGGTTATGGATCAAATGGGTGCATGTGTATTATATTTTTTTAAAAAGGTAATGTGAAGAATGTTGGCCTTCCAACTGATTGCTCATGGATACTGAGAAGTATTTTTTGAATCGGGGAAAAAGTTAAGGAGATGCCAGAATGGAAGAGGAAACTAAAGAATGGAAAATTTTGTGTTAGAGGTATATACAAAGCATTGATACCTGAGTAGATAGAGGTTAACTAGAATAAGCTGTTCTATGAAAACTGGATTAGACCACGGGCAAAGATTGTATTATGGATGTGCTTCCATAAAAGACTTTCAACAAAAGATAGATTAAAAAGGTTTGGCGTGACAATTGATAGTAAATGTGAGTTCTGTTTAGAAGATGAAACGATACAACACTTGTTTTATGGATACGTTAGAACCAAAAAGGTGTGGATTGAGGTTTTGAGATGGCTGAAGATATCAAGGAGGCCTGGAGGATAGGCTGCAAAAGGGAAGAATTGGAGGGCTCTAATGGTAAAACTTGCATCAACAGAAGCAATTTACAAGGTATGGAAATGGAGGAATGATTGTTTCTTATGGTAGAATGGAGAAAGATGAAGACATTATAAGAGATATATTAGAGTATTTAGTTTTAAAAGCATGGTTAAATCTTAGATTAAGGAAGAATTGTGATAGTTTAATGGTTTTGGATGAGTGGTTGAGTTATAGGGTGGATGTAAAGGAGGTTTTTTGGCGCTTTTTTGGCGATGAATACAAGTTCCTTATTTCCAAATATATATATATATATATATATATATATCTTGTCTTCTTTCTTCTGGGCTTCTTGGTATTTTTGAGTAGTGACATAATTATGATTTTAGTTGTTGACATCTTCCAAATGGCTTTATGTCAAGATTACACAACCTCATTAAAAAACCAGTGGGATAAAGAGTATTGTGTATTCTTGGCCAAAGTCTACTAGGTGTTCTTCGAAATGATAGTTAAACGTTTCCAAGCCAATTGGTTTTGACTTGGCTCTTTTTCATGTACTTGAAAAATCAATACATTCAACGATATATCTTTAAGCTTCTTCCTGGCTCTTGTCATCGGACTAATCATGTTACGTAGAGGATCTCTGACATAACTCTTAAAGCTTTTATCTAGTTGTGGCATGGCTTCATTTATAGAGTTAGCATCCGGTTTTATATTAGTTCATGTCAAGGTTGTTTGATATCTACCTATTATTCCCTGATTGAGAACTTTTTTTAACAATCCCGTGGATACAAGGAATATGAGTTGGCATGCAGATCAAACTGTGGTTGGTCCGAAAGTCATTAGCCATCTAGTCGATGGTGATAGGTAGAAAAGAGACAAGTGTAGCCTTTCCGAGATTTGGAAAAGAGCCACGTAATTTGAGGCTTGGTTTGTGCACGGATGGAATAAACCTGTTTGGTATGATAAGCAACAATCATAGTTTGCGGCCAGTGATGGTAATGATTTACAATTTTCCACCATGGTTGTGCATGAAATAGAAGTACATTATGTTATCTCTTATGATCTCCTGTCTGAAGCAACCGATAAACGATATCTATGTGTATCTTGACCCCTTGGTAGAAGACCTTAAACTCCTATAGGATCCGGGAATGAGGATGTATGATGGGTTTCAGAATGAGTGGTTTGAATTTAAAGCCATGTTGTTTTGCATCGTGAATGACTTTCCTACATTGTCTGACTATTCAGTTAAAGGTCACAAGGAATGCCTCATTTGTTTGGAAGGTATAGATTATTGTCAGTTGAGGCACGGAAGTAAGATAGTGTACCTCGGACACCACAAATAGCTTCTGACAACTCACTGGTGGATGAATCGGCCCACTAAATTCAATGGCAAGGTAGAGTTGGTTCCCCTTCCTCCCATTTTATCAAGCGCATCACTCTTTTTTATGTTGTGTGATTTACGAAATGACTTTGGAAAGAGGAAGAGGAAACCAAAGGTTGTCGGTAGTTAGAAGAAGAATTCTATTTTTTTTGAGCTACCATATTGGGAGATCCTTGACGTTTGACACATCTTGGACGTGATGAGTATCGAAAAGAAGTTCTATGATAGTTTGATTGGTACTTTAATGAATGTCCCGGGTAAGACATGATGGAGTGAAGTCGAGGAAAAATATGGTTGATATGGGAATTAGGTCTAATTTGGCCCCCGAGAAGCGAGGCTCGAAGATGTACTTGCCTCCTGCGTGTTATACACTTTCAAAAGTTGAGAAAGACTTTATATGTTCCAACCTAAAATGTATCAATGTCTCGACAGGCTACTCTTCATGGGTTAGCAATCTAGTATCTGATCCGGGGAGAGATTGGAGAGTATGAAATCACACAATTCCCATTGTTTGATTCAAGAATTTCTTTCGGTTACGATTAGATCCATCTTGCCAACTCACGTTCGAAAATGTATTACTCGGTTATGTTGCCTCTTGAAGACAATATGTTGTAAAGAGATTAGACGTCATAAATTAGAGGAGCTACATGAGTAAATAGTTACCGTGTTGTGCGTGTTGGAGATGTATTTCCCTCCTTCATTATTTGACATAATGGTGAAATTGTTGGTTCACATTGTACGGGAGATATTAGTATGTGGTCCTATTTATCTTAAATGGATGTATTCCTTCAAGAGGTATATGAAAATATTCAAGAGTTGTTTGAAAAATCAATATCACATGGATGCTAGTATTGCGCAGAGGTATGTGGCCAAGGAGGCCGTAAATTACTGCATGGATTTCTTAAAGAATGAAGAGTCGGTTAGGGTACCAAAATCGTGGTATGCAGACAGAGTCGGTGGCAAAGGATTGTGAAGGGGAACCATTAGGGTAACAACCCCCAACAAGTTGATGAAATGACACTTATACATTGTGTGAAATTCAGATGTGGTTTGTCTGAACATGGATATACAACTAGTCACTATAAAAGAGCAGCACTTCGGTTGGTTGGAGAAGCAGGTACTTGGAGAATACAATCACACTTTCAATGATTGGTTACAGAAAATTGTAGTCGGAGATAGTCACAGTGAGACCTTAAATTGGTTAGTCTTCATGCCTTCCGCAACTGCAATTTCGTTAATCGGCTATGACATGAACGGGTTTACCTTCTCAACCAATGAATGAGACGCATACACTGCTACAGAAATTAGTGGTGCTAGCTTCATTGCAATATCCTTACATGTAAGCAGCGGGAAGGATAAAAATCTCATTTATGGAAACATGGCTTACTATGGCGTGATTGAGGAAATACTCATCTACACAAATTGCAGGGTCCCACTGTTGAAATTCAAATGGGTCGATAACAATGTCGGTGTATTGATCGACGAGATTTGTTTTACAATTATCGACTTTAGCAGGATATGTTCTACTGGCGATCCTTACATCTTTGATTCAGAAGTTACACAAGTCATTTATGTTGTTGACCCATGTGTTCTAGAAAATCAATGGTCATTGACGAAAATAATAAATTAGTGAGAGAGGTTAGTCCATCTTCAATGTGACATTATTCCTCCTACTCAACTCAACTCAACTCCAGTAATATTGTCCCATATGAGATGAGCACTGAAAGGTAGATAACACACTCTTTTTTGTAGGTTTACTGAGATTAATTCGAGGGCATATCTTACCGGATACTTCTGCCTGCCCCTATGTTAGGACTTAGTTCTTTTGAATGTATTAAAACTGCACTTTCATTTCCCACGTTGTATTTACACGTAGATCATTGCATTTATTTCCCACTGTAGTCTTGATCCAATGTTCGATAGAAAACTATAGGAATGATGTATACGAACTTAAGAATTCTCCATGGCTAAGGTATTAAGTTCCCTATATTTTGTATCTTTTGATTTTTATTAATAAACATGTATGGGTCTGTCAAACACACACCCCCAGCAGTATTACAGGTGGTGTTTCTTTTTAAATATATTATAAAATGACTAGACAAGTAGTCGGTGTAAAACAAAACATTGAGACAAAAGATGAGAAAGCCTCGGGAAGGGTAGCATATCCATAAACTTATTGATTGTCACTTTACTTTTTACCTAAAAATATATATTTTTTAAATTAATAATGTATTTTATAAGTTAAAATATGTAATAATGTGTTTTAAATGTGAAAATATAAAAAATATATAATATAAAAAGTACAATCTTTAACTTTTTAAAATTTGGTATTTAGTTTAACAAATACAGTAATATATATATATATATATATATATATATATATATATGTATGTATGTATATAATGACTACACCTTAAAAGAATTTAAGGACACGCTCTA
>JAULKM010008416.1:0-14942 GCA_032355605.1 Rubia tinctorum | reverse complement strand
ACTTTATATTTATTTTCAAAGTAAAAATTATAAAATTATAATTATTTGTATAAAAATATTATAATATTATTACATGTAGATTACACGCATTATACATGGATTACGCGCGACACACGTGGATTATACGTATAGTGGGCGAGTTGTTTTTTTGGACAACAGCATTAATAACATTTATGAAAAAATAATATTACAATTTTCTAAAAAAAACAATATCGGAGTGCGCTCTACCATAATGCGCGCTCCACAATTTTCTGAAAAAAATAAGCAATATCGGAGTGCGCATTACCATAATGCACACCCCACAATTATTTTTAAAAAAACAACCCCTCCCGAGTGCGCATTTTGATAATGCGCACTCCCCCTTTGCATCCACCTCTCATCTTCGCCCCATTCAACATCCATTTGGAGGGCAAATCACCCAAAAATAAAGGATTCCAACTCCACTGGAAAAGAAACTGAATTGTATGAACAAAAACAGCAACATTTTGGTAATCTTTTCCATTATTGGGATATTTGAATAGCAGTATCTTCTCTTACGCCAGTTGTATATGCTCCCACCAATGCATTTCCAAAGGGTTAAATTGCATTTTGACCATGTATCAATTTTATTGGGTATGTGCAAAAGAGCCCTCATATCCGAAAGAGCCCTCATAAATTTAAAAATTGTTATCTGATGTAAAATCGCATAAGGTAATACTTGTAAAAGTGTTATTTTAGGTGTTATTGTAACACTTTGAAAATATTGTAACACTTTTACAAGTATTATCTTAAACGATGTTACATTAGATTTAATGTAACATTTTTAAAATTTTAGGTAACATTTTTTAATATTTATGTAACACTTTTCAAAAGTTTAATCAACACTTTGTAAGTTATTATAATATTTTAAATAAATATTGCAAACAAAGTGTTACGATAGTTCTAATTTGTTACTTTGAACTTATTTTAACATTTTTACGAGTATTACCTTAGGTGATGTTGCATTAGATTTAACGTAACACTTTTTAAAATTTAGGTACTCCCTCTATCCCAATTCAAGCTGCAATTTGACTATGCATTTAGTCAAAATTTCTTAACTTTGACCATAAAATTGAATTAGGATACAAGTATAAATACTATTGTCTGATACCTCGTTAGATTCGTTATAACACATATTTTCAAAATATAAAATTTTCACAAGTTTTAATTATCCTCAATAAGAGATATTAAGGATAAAAAATTCAAGTCAACTGTCAAAATTCAAAGTGTGCAGCTTGAATTGGGACGGAGGGAGTAACACTTTTCAATATTTATGCAAAACTTTTCAAAAGTTTAAGTAACATTTTACAAGTTATTGTAACATTTTAAATAAGTGTTGTAAGAAAAGTGTTACAATAACTCTAATTTAAAATAATGGAATCTCATTACAATAACATAAAAATAAATATGAAATTATTTCATTAGTAGAGCCGGTCCGTGTTCAGTGCAAGCTTTCCAATCGCATTAGCCCAAGGCTGGAAAGGGTTCAAATTGAAAAGGCCTATTTATAAAACGCTGGGAGGGGTCCAATTTTCTTCTTCTCTTGTTGCACGCTTTCATTTTTAACCACAATCCAATTCCTTCCTATTTTTCATGTGAGCATACAAAACTTTAATATTCACTTGCTTATGCTTATCTTTTCCCTTCACTCCTTTAAATTTAGTTAATATCTAAATAAATAAATAGCACAAAGTTTTGTTTTAAACAGTGTAAACTTTAGACAGAATCTGTTATGCAATTAGTATAAATCTTAATTTTTTAATGATTTTTTTAATATACTAATAAATCTAGGGACCTAATGTGCAATTATCAAAATACTATATATATTACAAAAATATCAGAATTATCATTTTTCTTTCCTCCGACGACGATTGATAACCGCCTCCGGCCGGCGGTTACCATCGGATTCCGCCAAATTTCTACCTGTTTTCGCCGCCTCCGTCGGTATCTCACCAGAATTATCGTTCTCTGCAATTCGACGCTTCGAAACCCTAGGCTCGCCGGATTATTGTCGGAATCCACCAGCACTCGTCAGAATCTAGAAGGAATATCACCAGAGTTTGCTCGCGCTGCCGATTTGAGCAGAGGTGGACAGAAACTGCAGCTTTCCTCACCTCTCCAACATCAATCTGAGCCAAAAAATCTTTTGCCTTGGCAAACTTGTGCCTCCGCCGGTGGTTTTGAGCGGTTCCTCGTCGGACGATGCATAGAGCGAAGTCGCCACTCCAAATCGAGTTGAATTTACAAACACATCGATTCTCTGGCAGATTTACACATCGATTCTCCTGCAAATTCGAGTCGAATTTACAGACTCATAACTAAGAACGTTTCTCTGGCGAATCCACTGTCTGAATATGTTTCCTCCGTAGTCGACTAAGAACGACCTGTGACGATTAAAATAGCGATATGTAAATCCGCAACTGAGTAACCATTTGTTGTAGTTGACCACGGCATCGCCGCCTTCTCCCGTTAGCAAAAGGAGACTCGTTGTCAACTGGAGACTCACCCATTCTTGTCTCCACACTTTAGTCAATAAGTTTCATTACTCATTGAGGTATGCTGGACAACTAATGCTCTACTGTATTAGTTTAATTTTTAGTACTGGACAACTAATGCGGTATTGAGGTATGCATCTAATATATTCTCATCATGCAACTTGAGTTATGCAGTAACTAAAAGTATGTTTACATTATGCAACTTTAGGTATACAACAGGTGGTAAACCAATTATTGAATGCATTCGCAGTAATACTAAGATAGGTAATCAATGATTGATGTTTTGTGATTTTTCAGTAAATGTTTTGTGATTTGTAGTTGATATTTAATTTGACAATTGAAGTTAATGATTGATGTTTTATGATTTTTCAGTAAATATTTTGTTAGTTGCAGTTGATATTTAATTTGACAATTGAAGCTAATGATTGATGCTTTATGATTTTTTAGTAAATGTTTTGTTAGTTGTAGTTGATATTTAATTTGAAAGTTGAACCTAATGATTGATGTTTTGTGATTTTTCAATAAATGTTTTGTTAGTTGTAGTTGATATTTAATTTTTAAAATTGAAACTTTGTTGATTTTTTGTGATTTTCAGTTGATGTATTGTTAGTTGTAGTTGATATTTAAGTTGACAGTTGAAGGTTTGTTGATTTTTTGTGATTTTCAGTGGATGTATTGTTAGTTTTATTTGATGTTTATAATTTTCAGCTTGGCGTTTTGAAATTGGTATTTAATTTAAAATTTTAATTTTTGTTGATGTTTTATGATTTTCAGTTGATGTTTTGTTAGTTTTAGTTGAGATTTATGATTTTCAGTTTGACATTATGAAATTGATATTTAATTTGAGAGTTTAATCTTTGTTGATGTTGATGTTTTCCATTTTTGGAGCGAAATTTAGGTAATATGAGTTGATATTTGCAGTTTTTGGGTGATATATGTTCATATTTGTAGTTATTTTTTTGAACTTTTTTGTGATGTTTTATGATTTTCAGAGTGAAGAATTTATACTCTTGAGGTACCATATCTTTCTGGTTGATGTTTTTATTTTTATACTCTCTCATGTTGATGTTTTTTTTAATTTTCGGATGAGGTTAAGGTGTTAGGAGTTGATGTTAGTAGCTATTGGGTGATGTAGGTTGATATTTGAAAAATAAATAAAAATATTATTGATGTTTTATGATTTTCAGAGTGAATAATTTATACTATTGAGGTACCGTAGTTTTTTTGTCGATGTTTTTAGTTTTTTTCCATCTCATGTTGATGTTTTTCTTTTTCTAGATGAGTTTTAGGTGATAGGGGTTGATGTTTGTAGTTTTTTTGGGAATCTGATTGATTTTTTGTAGTGTGTTTTCCTTATTTTAACGTTTTAATTTTTTGGGCGAAGTTTAGATGATAATAATTGATGTTTTTAGCTTTTGAGCGATATATGTTGATGTTTGTAGCTTTTTGATGATATGGTTGATTTTTTGTTGTGTTTTTTCCTTATGTTGACGTTTTTCATTTTCTTGGTGAAGTTTAGATGATAATAATTGATTTTTTTGCTTTTGGATGATATAGGTTGATGTTTGTAGTTTTTTTGGTGATATGGTTGATTTTTGTAGTGTTTTTTCCTTATGTTGACGTTTTTCATTTTCTTGGTGAAGTTTAGATGATAATAATTGATGTTTTTAACTTTTGGGTGATATATATTCATATTTGTAGTTTTTTTAAAAAAAATTGATAATTTAAGCTTTGTTGATGTTTCTATGATTTCAATTGATATTTTGTTAGTTGTAGTCGACGTTTTTTCCCAATATTTTTGTTGATTTTTATTTAATTTTTAATATAATTTTTGTTGATATATTTCATTTTTAAATATTTTTTGAAGCAATTTTTAGTTGATATTTTATGATTTTTCGTTGATGTTCTACTATTTATCGCTGATGTTTATAATTTTCAGTTCAAATTAATTATTTGTTTTTTTAAAAAATTAAAAAATCAATTTTTTAAATTTTTTTGCAGACTGCAGATGGGGGAAAAATGAGGGGAATTGGACAAAAAATCCCTTGAAATTTTTTTAGCGGCAGGTCCCTGTAAAATTATTAGAGATAGGTTCCTGTAAATTATTAGAGATATGTCTCTGTATATTATTAGAGATAGGTCTCTGAATCTAGAATATAGATAGAATTACATAAATACCCTTGCATAAATTTTAGATTGCCTTACAGAAGACAATCTCAATAAATAATATTGTAATCCTTTTTATGTACTTAATATCTAAATAAATAAATTTATGTTACATGTTAATTACATTTATCAAATTTATTCACAAAACCATTTTTATTTATGTTTTCTTTATATTTTATAATTTTTAATTGAATCAAAATTATATTTATATTTATTTACTAATAAATAAGTGATTTGTAATTATTTTTTTATCAATCTAATCCCGAAATCGTGCAAAAACTTTTGTGTGTGCTCTCATCCTAGCGTATACAATCCTTCCATCTCAGTATAAGTTGCACACATTTTAATCGATTTTCTCATTTCACTTTAAGGCGAAAAGAGTCTATAAATTGAAAATGTTCTATACAATTCACAATAAGTTTGAAAATAAAATTTAGAGAAAAGTGCATATATAACCCTATATAATTCACATAAGTGCAATATAACCTTTTGATAATTGAAAGTGCCAATATAACCATATATAATAAGGGAAAGTGAAAAATACCCATACCGGCAAATTTAAGCCGAAATTTGATGAAATGTCATTTTTGCCCCTTTGAAATAAAAAATAAAATAATGAATTTACTAGCATACCCAAAATTCTAACCCTAACCCAGTGCTTCTTCTTCTTCTCTCTCCCACCCATCGACCGCCTCCAGCCACCCAGAATCCCAATTACTTCACTTTCTGCCTTTCAAATCTCCTTGAATTCAATCTGGATACCCCCAATCAGAATCAATGGTAGGCACTGATAATTACTTCCAATCAAAATAAATTGATACCCCTAATCTCAATTACTTCGCCTCTGACCCTTGTTGTCGTTCATTGCTTTGCCACAGCTGCCGGCATCGAAGTCAGGGTGTAAGTGAAGGCAAGCCACACGTCATCGGCAATGGCATCGAAATCGATGAGGCAGAAGAACAGAGCGGATAGGGCAAAAGAGGTCATTGTCTGGAGCTGGACTATTGTCGTGAAATGCCACGTCAGCAACGCCTTGTTGTTTCCCTTCAGCAGTGTCGTCGTGGTAGAGGGCTGGTGTTTGTGGGGGAGATGGGGTGAGATGACTGGTGTGGTGGCGACCGGGGGGAATGGGTAGTGGTAGTGGGGAGGCGGGCTGGACAAGGTGTGGTAATGGTGGCCGGGGATAGGGGTGAGGTGGTGGGGATTAAAAGGAGAGGGAAATGCTCTGCCTCCCTCTACTATGGACAAACCATATTCTTATCCACAAATTTCCTTTGTTTAGCCTTGTGATGCCATGTTTCACCGTTGGGTTTAGAGCTATAAATTGCGACAAAGTTCTTCATAATTTTGGTGGTGTTTATGGCTCTTTTTTGCAAAGGTGTTTTCCGGTTTGCGGCGGGCGGGACCAGGTGATGGTGGTGAGGGGTGGGGATGGTGGTGGTTGCCGTAAATGGGGGGTGGTGGTGGTCGGGAAAAGGGGTTGGGTGGTGGGGGCGAAAAAATTTCTAACACTTTTAGGTTTAAGGTTAATGGGTATTTTGGTTATTTTATATGCGGTCAACACCGGTCAATGACGGAAATTGTGTCTTAGGGTTACTTTTGCACTTTCATCAATTAGTTAGAGTTGTTTTTGTAGTTTAAATTATCTTAGAGTTATATTTGCACTTACTCAAGTATATAGGGTTATATTTGTATATATTCCTAAATATTATACATTAAAAAAGGGCCCAAATTCTTTTCCGCCCAGGGCCTTAAATAGGTTTGGACCGGGCCTGCCTAACCATTAGTTACATCAATTATAAAATAATCCTTCCATATAGCTAGTCGATCTAAAATAAGATTTCGTGCAACCATAGTCATGTAAATATAAAATACATAAAAATCCAAAAGCCGTAGATTGATTTACGTTTTTTTTTCATGGCAAACAAAAGCGATTATTTAAGAATATGAATATTATATGATAACTAAGTGTGGACATCAATTTGATTTCCCATCCTTTCTTGATAGTGTCGAACCTGGAAGTCAGAGCTTCTAGAGATTATACATTGTGTAGATTAAAATTCTTGTTTTATATACACTAATCATTAGACGACACATTATTACATGTATGATTCTTTCGGCCAAACTCGAATTCCCAACAACTTGAGGTTACAAAAGTTGGTCGGAGGTACAGGTATCGATAATGGCCATATGATATTGGCAGTGATGGATGAAAATTAGGGGATCAATAAAGCTGCGGTAGCGATAGAAAATTTGGTTATTAAAGAAATTGAAGTGAGCTCGTCAACGGTGAATTGTGGAAAAATAATCCTATCTAAGACCCAGTTAGTGCTAAAGAAAGAAGAAAACCCCCAGTTGTTTGGGGACTTTTGAATTAATTGCAACGAAACATAAGTTAGATGGGTCAGTTGAAGAAAACAAATTCATCAACAATTTGGCTAAAGGATAAATGGGAAACAAGACCTCAATTCGAGCTGAATCACCTGTTGCAGCCCAATACTCTCCAATCACAATTTTCAAGAGAAAATCAACTTATGTGGAGGAACATATGCATGAAGAGGACAGACAAGACCCGAAGAAACAACATACTACTTTGGAGGCACCTTTCTTTCTCCTAACATGGATGACATTTAATGTGGGCTTAGTCGCATTTGGACCAGCGGCGGTGATTGGGAAAAACCAGTCCCTCAGACATAAATGAGTCTCTTAAGTTGGAACTGTTGAGGGCTTTCACACCCTCCAAACCAAATTGACAACTTTTATCTAGCTTTAAACATATGCAATTTAATATACTTAGGATACGAGGGGTACAAATATGATTGGTTCAGGAACTGGAAGGACCCCCAAACAATTAAAGCTAGACTATATAGAGTTGTGACAAACCCACTCTGGATGAATGCTTATCCTACAACGAAGCTTAAAGATGTGTATAGTCATCAATCAGATCAAACTCCAATGTTATTACAACTCACCAATACATTACATGGATTGACACAATTAAGAAGGCATTGGCACTTTTTCTTTGAAAACTAATGGATCCAATCCCTGCAAATCAAAGAAAAAGTAACAGAATATTGGAATACGACAGCACCACACTTACCTTTAGTAATTAAGAAATGTTCGAATGGTCTGGTATCATGGGCAAGATCAAAGTTCCAAAATTATTATAAAAAGAAATATCAGCTCACGAATCAACTCCAGAGGCTACAATAAGGTGTAATCACAGTTGAAGTTTAGCAAGAAATGGAAATTTAAAATTTTAGCTAGAAAAGCAACTTTATATAGAAGAAGCAAGGTGGAAACAAGAGCCAAACAACACTGGTTAGAAAAGGGAAACATGAACACAAGTTTTTTCCATTTCGATGCAAACAAAAGGAAGCGGTGGAACGCCATCTATGAATTGAAAAATTATCAGGGACAAAGATGCACCGATGAAAAGGATATGGAACACATCATCTATGATCACTTTCGAACGTTTTTCGAAAGTTCCCACCCTTCTCTAATAGTGATTAACCATTTGGCTAGCTTGATCTCACCGAAAGAGTCAACTACATGAATGCCCAGTTAACAAGACCCAACAAACATACTGATATATATATATATATGCTACCCTGAAGAGTATGGCCGCGAATAAATAACCAAGTCTTGGTGGCATATGTCACTATCTTTCTTCCAGCAATACTGGAACATTTTGGATACAAAGGTTGCACAAGAGGCACTGCAATATTTGAATGAGGATAAACTAATGAACGCTCTAAATGATACAAATAGTATCCTCATTCCAAAAGTCAAAAAGCCTACGGACATCTCTCAATTCCATCTCATTAGTATGTGCAATGTGATTTACCAAATAATTTCAAAATACATAGCCAACAGGCTAAAGGTGATCCTGGATTAGGTGATCTCAAACCACCAAAGTGTTTTTGTAAAAAAACAGAATGATTTAAGACAATATCATAATTGCCTATGAAGCACATCATCATATAAATAGAAGAACCACGGGTCGAAAAGAACAAATGTCAATCAAGTTGGATATGAACAAAGCATTTGACAGGGTTGAATGGAACTTTCTACTTAATATTATGGAAAGAATGGGCTTCGATGGAGTATTCACAAAGCTAATAGAAAACTGTATCTCGACAGTGAATTTCTCTTTCATGCTAAATGGGAAATTCTTTGGAAGAGTGACACCCACCAGATTAAAGACAAGGTTTTGATTATCTCCATATATGTTCTTCATCTGCAGCGAAGTCTTTTCTCAAATGATACAAGCAAGAGTTAGAGAGAAAATACTGCGTGTATTGAAGATTGCTAGGTCAGCACCAACACTATCACATCTCCTTTTTGCGGACAATACACTAATTAAATGGGAAGCAACTCATTAGAAGGCGATAGAGCTAAGGAATATCCTGCAGATACATGAGGAAGCTTCGGGAAAGAAGATAAATCTTAATAAATCCTCTATCATGCTTAGCCTGAACACTGGTTAGCCAACTAAAGCCCAGATTCTCACCACCCTACAAATGATTGAAGAAGTCACCCATGAGAATGATTTGGGATTGCCAATAGTATTTGGACGATCAAAAGTCATTGCTCTAAAGGATACCAAAAATAGAATTTCGACAAAATTAGAAAGTTGGGAACATAAACAATTGACCAAAGGCGGAAAAGAGATCCTCATAAGTCAGTTTTGCAGGGTTTGTCCCTCTTTTACCATGTCAGGCTTCATGCTACCAGATAATCTTATAGATGACATGGACAGACTACACAGTCGCTATTGGTGGGGAAGAAAAAGGTTCACTGGGCCTTATGGGCTAAGTTGTGCTCTCCAAAGTGTGTGGGGAATTAGGTTTCAAAGAACTAAAAATATTTAACATTGCGCTACTAGGGAAGCACACATTACATTTTCTTATCAATCTGATTTCCATAGTGGCTAAGCTTATAAAATCCATACATTTCCCAACATCTATTTTTCCTAGAAGCAAAGTTGGGTTGGAACCCATCGTACACCTGGATATCCATATTGGAAGGAAGAAAACTATTATTGAAAGGTATTAGGAGACGCATTGGAACAGGGGAAAACACAAGCATAAAAAATGGCCTATGACTACCAAGATAGGGAAATCAAAAGCCAATATCATTGCCAGATATTTTCTAGCAGCTCTAATTGTTTCACATCTTATGAGAAAAATGGCACTACTTGGAATGAAGAAGTTATTCGAAGTACCTTTGGTTAAGAGGAGTCCGCTCTCATCCTATGACTTCTAAGGAACATAAACTCTTAAGGAATTGACCGATGGATATGACACCCCGCAATCGATGGTAAATACACGGTCAAATCTGGATACAATATTGGTATTAACTCGTCAACTCTTTCCATTGCAGAAACTATGGCGTTAAGCAGCTCAAGCCCTCTCCACATTGGAAAAATATATGGACTTCAACTGTACAACTAAAGATCAAAGACTCCATATGGAGGCTATGCAAAAACAACCTGCCATCAACGTTTAATTTGCTCCAAAGAAAAATGCAAGCCGAACTTTACTGCTTAAGTTGCTCCATGGATAACACCTCTATTGAACACCTATTTTTCCATTACCCTTGGCACATCAAGTCTGGTTTGCAAATGATTTACATGAAAAGATCTTTCAACCAAATCATTGTGCCATCTATGTTACAAAACTGTTAGCTAATTTGGAAAAATCAAAGAATGCCACGACTCTTAATCAAGAGAATCAAATTGAAAGCACTCTTTTGCCAGTAAATGGAAATACCCTCTACTTTAACGCAACTATATCATCGAATCACACATGCCTTGGATGGTACATATGCACTTTTATAAGAGCATGGATAAATGGAGATTCACAATACATTCCATCCGTTTACAGTGAAGCAAGTAGAAGCTATTGCGCTATGTAATGTTTGAATCCTTTCATAAGGGTATCCAGATCAAACAAATTCAAGGAGATGCACAAATTTTTATAAGAGCGGTTAAAAACAAGATGAAGATCTATCGGACTTCAGCCTTATCATTGATGACATAGCTAGGCTGAAAAACATAATTACCCAGATCACCCTAGGTTAAAACACAGAAAAATGTAGTAGCTCACACTTTAGCAGAACATGCTAAACACTCAGTAGAACATGTCTCAAAATGGGATCATATCTTAATCATTTTACATCTTTTCAATGAATGAAAACTGAATCTTTACCTCAAAAAAATTGTTAGATGAGACCATTTTATAATTGATTTAACTAATGGAGTGATTTGATAATTACTTTAATTTATGGCAATTAGTTTCTTATAAGCTTGATTTTTTAAAAATCTATCGTAATGTATAAATAATTATAATTTGACCATAAAAGTTATTGAAACGGAATTTTTCATTATTGGTCTAACAAGAAGTAAAATAGTTTATTTTCCTTTTTAAAGAAAAATGTCTTTTAACTTTTTATAAAATTTATCTTTTATAATTTAGCAATACCCAAGTCTTCACAAATAAACAATTAATTCACTTACCAAATGCCGACTTAATAAACGTTTTGAACAGATTTCTAAAAATTAAAAAACACTTTTCTAACAACTTCTAGACCATGTGCAGTGGGGGCTTCAAAGTGATTTCAATTTCAAACTGAAACCACTTTAAAATCAAACTAAAACTTTGAAATTCCACATTGAGTTTCAAAGTAGCCTCACTCAAGTGAAACCGGTTTGCGGGTGTAGTTAATTGAAAACGCCCACTTCAGTTTTTGATAAGCAACCCACGTGAGACACCCCATTGCCACTTGAAATCTGACACCCCATTGCCTCGGGCCTTTCTTTTCCTCCCCGCGCCTATTGACACGTGTCATCACTTAATTGGGACATGTGAAATCTGACACCACCTTTTATTATTATTATTTTCATTCGTTGGACACATGGTCTAATCCCGTTGTGACACGTGTCCCAACAAAAAATAAAAGTTGAATTTTTCAAAAATGAAAATTAATTTATTTAATTTTTAAAAATTGAAAATAAAAAAGTGTTAATAATTATGATTTTTAAAGGAAAATTGAAATTAAATCTTGGTTCTTTTTAAAAATTGAAATTATCGTTATTAATATTTTTTATTGGTTCATAAAATAATTTTTAAAAGTTAAAATTAATTTTAAAAATTAAATTTGAAAAAAATAAAATTCAATTCAAAAATTACAACAGTATTATTAAATTTCACATTTCAACTTATTTTGGGTACGAATTTTTTTAAAATTAAATATTAAAAGTAAAAGTAATGAGTGAGATAGAGAAAATTAAGTGGGATCCATAAAGTAGTTTCAAAGTGGTTTCAATCACTATGAAGAAAAAAATAGAATGGTTTCTTTATAGTTTCGATTGATGAGGTGGAAGAAAAAAAATTGTATATTAAATAAATTAAAATTATAAAAGTGATTTCAGAGTAATTTTGTCACAGCACATTCTCTAATCCATCTTTGTAATAGTGTAATAGTGTAAAATCAGATGTTGGAAATCGGAAATGATTTTATATTACTATAATCGTTTAAACAAAAGATTGTTTTCAATACATCGGATTATTATACTATGTTTATTAATGACCCAACCCAACCAAAAATTTCAATCAAATATTATATTTCTCTCATCCACCTACACAACCTTCCATCCAACCAATTTATTTCTTTTTGAAAGATTTATCAATGACCCAACCCAACCAAAAATTTCAACTCTTTAAATATTATTTTAATATGAAATATAAATAATATATTTTAAATTATTAATTATTAATTAAATGTTGTAATAATTAAATATTAATATTTTCGAATTTATTAAATAAATTTTGGATAATTAAAAATATGAAAGTTTAGCCATGAAAAAAAAAGTTCTTTTGCAACACTTCAATACCAAATTTTAAAATACATCACATTATATTACAAGACATGATTTGAATTCAAAATAAAATAACACACAAAAATTACATAGGAAAAACATAAATACGAATTTTGCATTGAAATATGGACTTGTGCATTGAACTATGGAAATATTGGTCTCTATTTATAGATAATGAAAAATATTTTTTTGCATTTAATTTTATTTCAAAAATTAAAAAAAATATATATATAAAATCAGATATATTGATAAAGAGATAAAATGATTAGATTTAGTATATTTTGGGTTAATAAGATTGGGACATGTGGCATCCACCATGCCCAACCTCTCCATTATTCAAAGGTCAAAATTGACCTTTTTTTTGGGGTTGGGCCATCATGCCCAAATTTCCCATTTCTTTTAAATGGGAAAGCTGGTGACCGCATGTCTGCGGTCACCGATAAACATGGTCTAAGAGATAAGATTGGTAGAGAGTAGAAAATCGGTAATTCTGGCATTTTCTCTCTAGTGGAATCCGATCTTGATCGGCCTTGGATGTAGCCAATTGGTTAACCACGTAAATTCTTGGTGTTTTATTTTTCGCTTTATTTTCTTTGCTTGTTCTTTCTCGGGTATTCCACACAACAAACTGGTATCAAAACTTCTGGTTCGATCTGTGGTGGGTCTATCGGATTTTGGGTTTATCAGATCAGGTTGGTCGAATCTGGGGTGGTCGGATTTCAGATCTGATCGGGGAGAAAGATGGATGCGCTGAACATGAAGGTAGACAAGTTTACTGGGAGGAAAAACTTCAATTTATGGCAGATCAATATGCAAGCTTTGTTGAAGTAACAAGGGTTGTGGGCGTCGTTGACGAACGATTTCTCGGTCGTTGGCAGTTCAAACATGGCGGGGTTAGAAGAAAGGACGCATTCAACGATTATGCTATGTCTCGTGGATGAAGTCATCACTGAGGTCTTAGATCAAGAGACCGTTGTGAAGTTGTGGTTGAAGTTGGAGAGCTTGTACATGACGAAGTCTCTGACGAACAAATTGCTTCTGAAACAACGCCTATTTGGTCTCTGAATGCAGGAAGGTACGCAACTCAGATATCATCTAGAGTAATTGAATACTTTGTCATTAGAATTGCGAAATATAGATGTGAAAATTGATGATGAGGATGCTGCTTTGATATTGTTAGTATCTCTACCGCTTTCATATGAGAACTTTGTTCAGTCATTTATTGTCGGGAAAGATTTTGTGTCTTTGGAGGAAGTTAGATCCCCTTTTCATAGCTGGGAGTTGCATCATAGTGCCAGCAGTTCAGGAATGGATAATCAGGCTTCTGGTTTGTTTACTAGTTGCGATAAGGGAAAGGGAAATGGTGGAAAGAAAAGGGGTAAGAAGCCAAAGGTTCCCAAGCCATGTGATATTCGTAGGTAATGTAAGGAGAATGGGCACTGGAAAAATGAGTGTCCAAAGAAGTTGATCATGGGGCAATCAGGAAACAAATCAGGTTCTGGTGCTCTAGCGGAAGGAGACGCTGATTCAGAAGAGGATATTGCTCTGGTTGCTGCTAGACACACTCATCACTCCGATGTGTGGTTCCTATATTTTGGGGCATCCTACCACATTTGTCCAAGGAGAGAGTGGTTTTCGAATTATAAGCAGGCAAAGGGAAGCATTACTACGGCTAGCGATACTATCTGTGAGGTAGTTGGGACAGGCTCAATCAAGATCAGGACACATGATGGTAGTTTCTGTACTTTGAAAGAGGTTAGGCACGCTCCATCGATGACAAAGAATTTAATTTCTCTTAGTCTGCTGGATAGAAAAGGGTTTTGTCTATTCAGGGAAAGATGGAGTTTTAAGTGTCTGCAAGGGTTCTAAGCTAGTTTTGAAATGTCTTCTACATGGTACTTTGTACCTTTTACAAGGTTCCACGGTTATGGATTCGGCTAATGTTGAATCGTCAGAGGTTCACCAGGAGGATATGACTAAGTTATGGCATATGAGGATTGGTCACATGGGTGAAAGAGGGATGCTGATTTTGTCGAGGGGTGATCTTATTAGTGGCCATAAGGTCAAGGGTTTGGAGTTCTGTGAGCACTGTGTCTTTGGGAAACTACATCGCAGCAAGTTTCCAAAAGCTATTCATAGAACGAAAGGCACGCTAGATTATATCCACTCTGATTGTTGGGTGGCCGTCTAGAGTTGAGTCTTTGGGATGCCACAGGTAATTTGTGTCTTTGATTGATGACTACTTCAGAATGACTTGGGTTATCATGATGAAACATAAAAGTGAAGCCTTCATGAAGTTCAAGTAGTGGAAAGCTCTGGTGGAGAACCAAACAGGGAAGAAGATCAAGAGGCTGCGAACTGATAATGGTCTGGAATTCTGC
>JAULKM010008405.1:0-14943 GCA_032355605.1 Rubia tinctorum | reverse complement strand
CGCCAGGCTCCTCGCAATTGGTTTGCAAAGTTAGCTCAGGCTTTACGTGCATTTGGTTTTGTTCAGAGTAAAGCAGAATACTCTTTATTTTCTTTTACCCGTGGCTCAGTTTCCTTGCATGTTCTTGTCTATGTAGATGATTTGGTCATTGCTGATATTTCTTCACCAGCCAATTTACCGGCGGGATTTCCTGCTGACTTAAAGGAGAAACATAAGCCGAATCCGGCCAGAAGACATTTCCGGCGAGGCAGGAGAATTCGTCAATATTCATCAGTGGTTGAGGAGGGAGAATCGCGTCGCCAGTGGACTGGGTTAGCGTCAGAGGATACGGAGGATCGCATCAGAGGGTTACATCGAGTGGTTTCCGTCGGAGTATCAGTTTGCATCACCGAAATCTCTCTATTCGCGTCGCTGGAACTCCGCCGTTCGCGTCGTCGATTCTCGTTTCCCCCGCTGGTGGTGTCTCCGCCCGGGTCTCGTTTCCTCTCTCGCCGCCCGACTCTTGTTTCCTCTCTCGCCGCCCAGTTCGCGTTTCCCCTCTCGTCGCCCGGTTCTCGTTTCCCTCACATCCCTGGTTCTTGTTTCCTCGCCCAGCATCATCCCTGCCTCTATTCTCGTTTCCCTAGCCAGTCCCATCCCCAACCCAGTTCTCATTTCCCTCCCAGACGTGGTTCTCTTTTGCCCAACCTTAGTTCTTCTCTGGAAAAAATGAGGCAGAAGAAGAAGGGCGGCGCCGGTGGGTTATTTAAAACAAGCTCCTAATCTGGGTTTTAAAGCAAGCTCCAATAGAATGTGGGTGGTTTAAAGCAAGTTTCTAATCTGGGTTTTCGGGCTGGTGGGCGGTGGAGGAAGGGCGGCGGTGGAGGAAGGGCGGCGGTGGCACCAGCAAGGGAAAGTCCACGTCTGGGTCTGTTTTATTTTTAATTTGGGTTTGTTTTCATTTTTTAAAATTAACTTTATACGCGTACATACCTAATAGGGCGTAAATTAGTAAAATACAAGGCGTGATCTAGCAGTCAAACCTTTTCCGGTATTTACTGCTGGGCAGCCCACTTAAGGGAATAAAAAAGAAATGGGCTTCCTTCCCATCATTCATCTCAAACACCATATAATAGATATTGGTTGTTTCTGGATGGTGCTGTCAATCGGGGATATTGAGTCATTTTGGCTAATCTAAACCCAAATTGTCTAAAAATAACATACTAATATTATAATATGTTTCTGATTTAATTCTTTGTTATATATAATCAATCATAACTTATACTAATATTATAATATCTCACTAATTTTAACTATTTAATATATATAATCAATCATAACTTATTAAAATATATAACTTCTTAAGATATAATTAAAACCATAAATATCTCATTGTAATGTGTATAGATATCATTAAAGAAAATATAAAGAAATACATAATCTGGAATAACAAAATATTCAATTTTTTTACACGTTGATAGAGTACTTCTGATAGAAATATGTATACATATTATTAATTTATTAATTTATACATGACAAAGTCTTATTTTAGATGGACTAACTGTTAAATGAGGATATTTTATAATCAGCGAGATTAGTAAGGTCATTTGATATTTAATTTTTTTATTGCAATGAGATACATATAATTATGATAGTCTTTTAAAATGAATCTCAACATATAAATAATTACTCTTAAATAATTTGAATGAAATATTATATAAATAATCAAATTTTTACTGTATTCAACATTTAATGATTTCTAACTATCTCATATAGTTTTTCTTAGATGATTAAACCTTGAAATTTTAAATAAAATTATTTGTTTTCAGTTTAAATGTAATGCACAACATGTACAAAAAATTTAATCCTAATATTTTAATTAATATTATCGCGCATCGCGTGATGGTACTCTGCTATTCATCAGAAAAAGAAACGAAAAGGAACTGGGATTGTCTTCTTACACCTCCTCTTTCCCTTTTATCCAATTTTTCCTTATTTGGTTTGAAGCATACTCTCTGTCTCACCATTATTGGCATATTTACTTTTTCAAACTAAAATTTGAAAAACTTTGACTCTAAACACAATTTACTATATGTATAATTAAAATCTCATGTGAAACATTGTTAGACTCATCTTAACATTTATTTTCTAAATATCAATTTTTATGTGAAATTGTTATACATAGTTGGAGTTATTGACGGTCAAACATGATCAATCATGAAAAGGACGGAGGAAGTATTAGATAATGATCATAGCGAGTCCAAAGGTTAATTTAGGTATGAGGTTTCAAATGTAATTTACAGAAAGTTTGGGGAGTAAATGAGCGATTTGGGTGCAAATACCTTTTTTTGAAGGTGTTGAGCACAAATAATTGGAAAATTAATAATTCTGGATCGGTCAGAGAAATTCATGGATCAATTTTTCCTCATTTTCGTGCAATGCGCTCGTTTTTCTACCAAATTTGATGTTTCATTGCCAATACTTGATATTCCAACAAAACCTTATTACTCCCTCTGTCCCAATTCAAGCTGCAATTTAGCTATTAATTTAGTCAAAATTTCTTAACTTTGACTCCAAAATTGAATAGGTGTATAAGTATAAATATTATTGAGTTATACCTTGTTAGATTCGTTATAACATATATTTTCATAATATCAACTTTTTACAAGTTTAAATTATCCTTAATATCTTATATTAATGATCAAACATTTTTTGAGTCAACTGTTGAAAGTCAAAGTATGCAGATTGAATTGTGATAGAGGGAGTATGAGTTTTGATTATCTAGGCTAATTTCTTCTTGGGAGCAATTGATTAAACTTTTCAAGCCCATGTGGGGAGTACCTCTTAGCTCTATTTAGATATCTTGATTATCATGTATTTCCTATACTTTAAATGTTGATTTTAGCTTCATGAATTGATTTGAAGTGTGTTGATATGGATTGTTTGTATGATAACATGTTAGGAGTTAGTTGAAAGTGATTAATTTCTTATGTTTTGACATGTGATCCAAGAACAAGAAGTTAGGATTTCTAATTGAGTTGATGAGGTTATGCATTGATAGATGAATGTGATAATGTTGAAATTTTTGTTATGTTTATCTTAACGTAGAAAATATATGAGAGTCTTGAATGTTGAATTTTCTCGATTATCCTTTAGAAGTATATGAATTGGTCATAATGTTTAGGCTTTTAGTTGAATGTTTTAAGGCATTATCAAACTTGTTGATTCTATGTGCATAATATCATTAATGGGATGTTTTTAGGCATTGATCGTCTAAAGAGGTCATTCACAAACTCTATAAAGAGATATCGAATTCATTCTTATAGCTAGATTACACTTAAGAAGAATTGAAGGTTTACCTCTACAATAGGTAATCACGAGGTTAAAAATAGAATAATGATTTTATGATCAATATGTCGTATGGGAGTGATTATCAATTGTTCCCAAGGATTCGTATCTTTGCCTTTAATCTATCTTTTCAGTTGTTTGCACGATTACCATATCCGTCTTTCTATAATCCGGTTGTTTTGCAATTCAATTGTATGATCAATTAAGAAACACCCCCCCCCCCCCTATTTATTTTATCTTATATGCACGAACTCATTGAATAATCGTTCTTCTCCATGGATGATCTCTACTTCCACTATCTACTTAATTGTAGTATAGGAAACCGTCGGTGTTATAAATTGTATATTTAAAAAGTACAGTGACGATCTTCCATAGTGTTGAAACGCACATCTCTGCCACATGATCATGATTTTTATGGAAAACAAGTTAATATCCTGAGAACGATATTACAACTTTTATTAAATATTTAAGTTGTAATAGTACATACAATCACTTTGTTTAACATGCAGCTTAGATATACTTAATGCATATTAGAAGCTAATTAAGTTAGATGTCATTACAATTACTGGAATCCTGTTAGGTTAATGTTTCATAAACGAATGCTTGATTTTAAGAGGAGAAAATAAAGAGATAGAGTAAATTTTTGAGAATTTCTTCTAATGGGACGAGCATAGCGAAAAGAAGGAAGTTTCATTTTACATGTCCTATTGTCAAGTATTGTTCATTATCGATTAGCGTCAGATATTAGAAATCCCGCACTAAATCTCGAGGATCAGTACTTAATTTAACACATTAGTCTAGAAGGTAGAAATTACTAATGAATTTATATAGAAGACCAGAACGATTGACTTAATATAAAATTCCCAACTTTTATTACTCCTTCTGTTTGGGGTAATTTGTACAAAAACTTTTTCACGTTATCCAAATAACACATTTGATTATATGTATGTGTAACTGTGGATAATAACGCCACATAATAAATTGATACTTAGGAATTAAATGTTACTATGAATCTAACAATATTTTATACGATAATAATTATATTTATATCTATTCAAATATATGGTCAAAGTTCAACAATAATTTTAATAACCAAATAAGAACAGAGAGAATATATTTATTGTTTTTGAGAAGACTTGCTTATTATAAATGCCAATACATCTGAGTACTGCCGATTTCACGGGCAGTGGACAGGAAAAAAATCCGCTCTGGCAGTTTGGATTTTAGAACTGAAGTAAAAGAGAAAATAAGTGTACTCCCTCCATCCCTGAATTTGTGTCTTACCTACCCTATTTAATGTCCCTATATTATTATCTTATTTTTATTTTGAGCAAAACTTTAAATGTAAAAAAAGATGAAATAATTTTTTGTTCACAAACTATTTTTATACTATTTTAATGACTTTTAAAAAAATGACATTTTTTATGGTAAGACAGAAACACAGATACAGGGGGAGTACGAACATTCATACGAACTTAGGCCATGGACAGTGGTAGAGAACGCTAGTGGTCTCTTACCAAGTAAATATTTTTGTTTCAATCTCTCTGTTCCACCTCACCCTAAGAGATCACTTAAGAGACCACCTTTTTTTCCTCCATAGTGGTAAGAGACAACTCTACACTATTTATGGACCCCACATAATTTTCTCTATCATGTTCATTAATTTTACCATTAACATTTAATCTAAATAAATTTGTCCACCCAAATTAAGTTGAATGTGAAATTTAAGAGTACATTATAATATATAAAATGAATTTCGTTTCCAAAATGATTAAATAATTATTATTTTTGTTCTTTTGTAAATCACACTTCGTTGATGAAAATTAACTAAATTTCATTTTTACTTCCAATAATATTTTTTCCTAAAAAAGTTAAAAATAAATGATAAGAGAAAAACTAGAAAATAAGAAATCATAGATGACGGAGAAGAATTATGCATGAAAACAAATTTATTATTAATTATTGCATTGGGTGGTGGGGAAGAATTAAAATGTGGATTAACTTGGTGAAGAGGAATATGTCCTCTTGGGAATTTCGGTTAAGGGTCTCTTGACCGGTCTCTTAGCAAGAGACTCTTGAATGGTCTATTGTTAAGAGACCACTCTAGAGTCCCTCACTGTGAGAATTTTTTGTCTTTAGAATGATTCTCTTAAAATTAAGAAAACACCACCGCAGATGTCCTTGCCATTGAAAGATGGTCATAGTCATAATTGAAGTACTCCAGCCAATTTTTTAAATGGTCAAGTGGGGATTTAGTTAGGAATTAGGATAAAGATGAGGAAATTGTGGATGATTGCTTGCAAATCTATGGTCTCCCTCCCCATCATAGCGTCGTCCACCATCTTTTAGGTTTGGTTATACTACTTACTATAGACGCTTCCAAAGAAATAAGCAACTCTCCCGCCGCTGTTATTGCATCGAATATTCCATCTAGCATA
This sequence comes from Rubia tinctorum, assembly GCA_032355605.1. Taxonomy (NCBI): domain Eukaryota; kingdom Viridiplantae; phylum Streptophyta; class Magnoliopsida; order Gentianales; family Rubiaceae; genus Rubia; species Rubia tinctorum. Next base: position 9,178 of record JAULKM010008405.1, on the reverse strand, counting down.
AATATTGTATCCACCGCGATGGCAAAATCCGGTGTGAGCAATTATAAAAAATTTATGTTCACAACATCTACAATTGAAGATTACATGCTATGTTTGACAGACGTTTGCTTATAAGCAACACTGATTTATTTTTAAAGTAGGGGAGACCAATTTATGTTTTTCTTCCAAAAATAGTTTTCGCTTTTAAAATAAGCTAAAATGTGTTTTTCTTATAAGCAAAACAACTTATAAGCCCTGCCAAATAAACAGAACCATAGTATAAGGGAGATTTTCAGTTGCCAGATTATTGATTTTTAAATTTAATTCTCCCATTAAAAAAAATAGTTTATACTATATAACACCTATCTATTAAACAACATTTTAAATAAAAAGAAATACTCACTTCTATTTAATATGTTACTTTCTTCATTAAAGATAGATCATTGTTAATAAATTCCATACTAAAATATACATTTAAGAAATTATCATTGTGGCCCACACTTTATAAAATTACGAACTATTTGTTTCGTTGGATTTGATATATTTTTTCTTTTGAATTGTTTTTATACGTTTGACATACTTTCCTTTCTTGACAATATTTCTTCTATTTCATCAACTTATTATACTTTTTTCTTTCTAAATTCAATTGCATCAACTTATTTTATTTACATAAATCCAAACACTTAAAGTTATGGTGTCAAATCCAACGAAGCGAATGTATGTAACATCAAATAATTGATATTATCATCCTTCAATGTAAAATCCACAATTGTTGGGTTGTGTGTATTAATGTATATAAGTATGTATAGTGAGTACAAATGGATGAAAAGTATAAAACAAATATAAAAAGGATATTATAAAACCAATTAGAAAATATATTCATTTCTTACCTTGCTTGTATTCCATTTATATCTCTATTACCCCATTTCAAGCAAAGCTAGGATTGCTAGCAACGCAGAGCTTGGAACGTAAGAGCTCTAACTGAGGATGAGGTAAACTCTTTATAAAAATGTCAACAAGTCGAAAATGAGACGAAACATGAGAAACCTTGAGCTTTCCAGTAAACAACATCTCACGTACAAAATGAGAGTCAATATCCATGTGCTTGGACCTCTTATGCGAAACTAGATTTTGAGCCAGAAAGAGAGCATTGTTGTTATCACACACCAGAATAGGAGGTATACGAGTAGATACAGGTAAATCCCGAAGAAGATTTATCAACCAAGTTAACGCTGCATTAGTATTGGCCATAACACAATATTCTGATTCCAAACTAGAAGGAGAGACCGTAGGTTGCTTCTTAGCACTCCAAGACACCAGGTTATCACCAAGAAAAAATGACAACCACATGTAGACCCTTGATTGTGTACACAACGAGCCCAATCAGTTTTAGAATAGCTAAGTACTGGTAAAACTGACGGATGCGCGCAAAAAACCAGACAATAGTTAAAGGTATCACATAAATAACGCAAACTCCACGTGATAACTTGAAAATGGTTATTAGTAGGAGCCTGCATGAATCGAGTGATGATATTTACATCATAAAACAAGTAGGGACGTGTAATCGACAGATACTGAAGTCCACTAGCTGAAAACCGATAAAGAGTGAGATTTTTGAACGACTTCCTTGAATAGTTGAGAAGCTGCAAAAAAGTCATGAAGGGGAAAAAATAGGTGCCAAGTCTTGCATCCCTACGTGCAGAAGAATGTCCTCGACACATCTTCCGTTACCAAGGAATAAGACATTGGGAGCAAAGACAACCTCCAAACCCAATTAAATATTGTAGGGTGCTAAAATCGATGATTTGAAATTCACGAATCACATTATCAATAAACTTACTAATGAGTGAACCAATATTGTAAGTAAAAATAATATCATCAACATAGATCAGTAAATAAAGCAGAGAGGTACCATGTGAAAACACAAACATATATGTATCTAACTAGCTTCACACAAAACCAAAGACAACAAGAAAGGAACAGAAACGCTGAAACCATCAATGGTCTAGCGTAGATAATTAATATAATTTGAGTGCATAGGGTTTTTGTATCCAGATGGCTTCTCCAAGTAAACTAGTGAGTGAAGAATACTATTTAAAAAACATTTTTAACATCCAATTGATGTAACGGCCGTTTGAGAAAAAAAAGAGAGAAATCGAAAAATTATCACATGCTTCTCTTGTAGTGTCTATTTAGTAGCTTTTCAGGTAGAGTAAATTAGTTATCATACTTTCTTTGGAACATGATGCCTCATTCTTATTAATAATTTGTTGGTTGGTTTAGAACACCATAGGTTTGGGATGTGAGAGTGTGACATTCTTGTATCCTGGGTCAGGGTTGTTTAAGGAACAAAATGTTAGATATTTTTGGAAATTGCATGCTTAGTATACTCTTATATTTTTACTTGTTCTTGTTTACTCGAGGACCAGTAAAATTTTAAGTGTGAGGATTTGATGAAACGTCAAATGCATATTTTCTTAGAGAATTTAACATCTTTTTTCAATGATTTTGTTGGTGGATAGTTAGGTTTAGATAGGTTTTGCACAATAGGGGAGTTAAAGCCATCATCTTTGGTTTTCTTATATAACTTCTGTATTTTCTGAGCCAGTTGTGAACCTAGTGAGATTTTACCCTTTTAAGTGTCTTGATACTTTCTTGTGAGTTTGAAATGTAGATCATTCAGAAGTGAAGGTCGTCAGCAAGGACAGTAGTAGATTGAAGGACAATTGCATGGCTGGTAGAAGAATGAAGACCATTAAGTTTAAAATGGTGGAAGATTTAGATTGCGGAAGAGGGAAGGCAAAAGTCCAAAAATAGTCAAGAAGATACGAGCCTTGCAATTTTGCACAACTCATACAAGAAGTTCGTGGCCAAGGATGTTCCAGGACACAGGCCATAAATATACGAGTGACATGTGCCTGTAGATGGAAGAAATAAGGTGTTTAGGACACGTGCATAGCAATTTAGCACAACCCCTAATAGCAGCATGCACAAATTCATGCTCTAGAACACGGGCCGTAAAAAATGCAAGACTCATGCAAGTAGTAGGTGCCGGGAAAATCATCCAGGTTACGGTCCATGTAGATGTGCACAGACCGTACCGCACGGACTGTGTAAAACTGCACGGGTCGTGCACTACATGGCACTAGGGTTTAAGAATTAGGATTTAGGGTCTTTTTCTCTTTTCACTATACAAAGACTTAATTTTTCCTAGGGTTATTGAGAGGACGATTACACTTAGTTTATATCGAGTCTCTCTCTCTCTTCATTCATTTCACATTTTCACGGTATAATCCATTGATTTTCATTGGTTTAATATTAGTATGTTAATTTATAACTTGAGGTTATTTGTAAGCATGATTTAACATTTGATACGTGGGACTTCAATATTCATGTCTATTTATTATGCTATAAATATCATGCTTAATTTTTTCTTTAGCTTCTTGCCAAAATTAATGCATTGAATGTGATTAGGATGTACACCTAGTTATATTCTAGTATGATTTAGTGCTAGGCTTTGAAAATAGTTCGGAGTGTTACATTACCAAAATTACTAGTAGCCTTGTGAGTTCCGGGGGATAACACGAACATTGTGAGTTACCGAGGTGGTAATAAGATGGTCTTGTAATTGGAATAATGATGCAAACAAAATTGGGAGCATCGTGCAATTGGGTTAGGTGTTGTTAAAAATTCTAATCAGGGTCGTGCGGGTAATACCTAAGAGTTAGGGTATGATCTTGTCGCGACTAAGAATTGTTCCAACCTTAGAGTTATCATGTGGTATTGATGTCCGAAGCATGAGGGGTTAAGGATGAGTATTCACGGTGGAGATTTAGAAGATCCATGCTATTACTGGGTTTAACTTGCTACCGTAGCAAAGCACTAACTTTTGAGCATGGGTTTATTAACCCCGGTAGTGAGGGCTAAAGTCATCACCCGTAAGCGCTTTTCGATACTATATGTGGAGGAGGCGAGATGTTAAGGAAGGGGCTGAACCAGCGGTGTGACAGCTTCTGGGAGTTCCCGGGAAATTAACATCTCCCCACCGTGTGATGTAGCAAATATATAGAATTATATTTCTTGAATTTTGATAGAGGTCTAGGTTTAAATCTTATATGTTAAACATGTGATACAAATACCTGAAGGGACCTTCCCCGAGGTCGCCTTTAAGTAACCGTGAGGGCATCAATCCAAGATAAGAGATTTATAGTGTTGTTCATATTTTTACTCTCATCTACTATGAGGTAGATGGTGACAAGTCCACGTGTCGTCCACATGAATGAAGGGGTAAAAAGTATAGTGACTAAGTTCACCCTCGACATCATCATAGAACACTTCAAATGGGCGGGTTGTGCACCCTCGTCATCATCCTCGAGTATAAAGAATAGAAACTAAGTTAACCCTTGGCATCACCCAGGCGGTCGCTATACTAAGTTCACCCATGACATCATCCAGATCATTTGGGCTGGTTGTGCACTCGCCTAGGTGGATTTTCATCTGCCCAGCCAAACATCTGCTGCACTTCTCTCTTTTTGTTTTTTCTTTCCCATTTCTTTTACTATAAATAGCCCATTCTTCTCCATTTGAAGTGAACCTAACTTGGGGCCTCAAAGCCCTAGTTTTTCTTCATTTTTTTTAGTTTTTGCACTTCTTCCATGAATTTTTGTAGATTTGTTATGAGTTTTCATTATCTAGGCTAGTTTTCTTCTTGAGAGGAATTGATTGTAGCTTACAAACCCATGTGGTGAGAACCTCTTAAAATCTGTTTAGAACCTTGACTACTATGCATTTACTATGCTTTAAATGTTGTGGCTAGCTTCATTTATCTGATTGGAAGTTTGATATGTTTGTACGATGACATGTGCACAATTTCTTATCTCTTTGATATGAAATTAAAGAACATGTAATTAGAACTTATTTTTCTCTAGATGATGTTAAGATTTCTAGATGAATGTGATAATGGTGATCTTTGTCACGTTTATCCTAAGGTAGCAGCTGATAAGACGTCAAATGCATGTATTTCCTAAGTCATTTAACATGTCTTTTGCTATATTTTGTGTGGTGGATTTCTATATTTAGCTAGGTTTACATTATAAGGGGTTTAGATGAACGTTTGTAGTTTTCAAATCTAAATCCCTCATTTTGTAACCTACTAGTTCTAATGGATTTTATGTTCTTATGAGCGTCTAAATGTTGTGAGCTTTTACTTGTATATTTCTCTTGGCATTTCGGAAAGTTTTAGGCCATTCGTAGGGATGGTAATAGATTGAAGAAGGTCATTCACGAAAATGGTAGAAGACTGATGCACCGAAGAAAAGAAGTTAAGTACGGAAGAAATAAAAACTGGCATGGCCATTTTAGATTTGCACGCCTATGCTAAGCTAGTGCCGAGAAGACTAAGTCCAGATGAGGGTTGCATGATTTTGTATGGCCCAGGCACTTAGAAAACAAAGAATCAAGATTCCACTCAATGGGTCACACGATCTTACGCGGCCCATGTGATCAGAAGAACGGTGGACACACATTGGTCCGCGTGCCACGTGCTTTCACGAAGGCGGTGCGCTCAGAAAGCCAGAACATGCATCCAGTCCGGGGCTCGCGTGCTTTTACATGGGCTAAACGCTTAGAATTCCTAAAGGGAGCTTCTAGTCTGCGGCCTGCGTGCTTTTGCGCGAGCCGTGCTGCGCGGGCTGCACTATTGCTCTGCCCATGCTGACGTGGCTGATAGGGTTTCCTAGTTTTTTAGGCTTTTCTAAGGCCCAATCACACCTACTATATAAGCATCTTTAAGTCTCCTAAGGTTTAAGTTTGGTTATTATTTTAATTCCTAGTGGTAGGTAGGAAAAAGGAGGTAATCTCCTCTCTTCATTTATTTCTCTAGTTTTTGCCTTATGGAATTAATCCAATGATTAATTTGGATTCAATGTCTCTAGAGTATTTCATTTCTTAGGGTAGTATTTGTATTCATGACTTGATGTTGACTTTGTGAGATTCTTAGATTACCCAATCTTTGTGTACTATTAATTTCTGTGCTTGATTTTTTATTTATATTCTTGTATGATTTATGCCATGTTATAATTTATGATGCATACAGAGATTTATGCATAGTATAATATCGTGCTAGGATAAAATATTATCTTTGGAGTGTTCGATTAGGGCTATTGAAGGTTTGAGAGTACAGGGGAGATGAGTGCATTCACGCTACCTTGAGAATACTGACCCGATCATTAGACTTTAATTCTAATTGGATAGTTGGGTTAGTGATTGCATGTTAAGGGCGTTGGACTAGTTCCTAACGAGGGGAACCCTTTGCTTACCCTGATATATAAGTATTATAGTTTGTAGTCACAAAGGTTGAAGCAACCCTAGAGTTATCTCTATATGCCAATTCATTTTCCTCTCTAGACCTAGGGTTGGTGTCTATAGTGGAGTGCCCGAGATGTACTGTCCTTAGTCTCGTTCGAACAGTTGTGACCTATGCAAGACTTAGTTTCTTTAAGAGGGGACACATTAGCATCGTGTGTGAGGTGATGGGGAATGAGGAGCGGATCCAATAGGTCGATCGACGCAACTTCCTTAATTTGGGAGGCGATGAGGTGACTCTTGAAGGGAAGCTGAAGCTTTGTGTGACAGATATTTGGAATTTTGGCCGCCTCCAAACTATGTGACATAGGCATAAGGGTAGGTATATGTGGTTATATATGATAGAATCTAGAATCAAAGTTATAAATCGGCTATGTTACGCAAATACCCCTAACCTAGTTAATTATAGTTTTTGCTCTGTTTACTCTGTTTGCTTGCATGTTCTGTAGTTGTTTGACAGAAACCTCCCAATTATCTGTTCCCAAGCACTAGTTATTTCCGACACATAATCAGAGTGGTGCCCAATTGTGGGTTGTGTAAAGCCAAATTTTGAATTCTAGTACCTCTGTGGACAACCCGGGACTTGCCACTAGCTACTCTACAGTGGTTAGTAGTGAGCACGAGGACAATGGCGGGATGCTAGTAAGGGTACAAATTTTGGCGCCGTTGTCGGGGATGTTAGTTTAAAGGTCTTGTAGTTAACTTGCATAACGTGTTAGTAGAGTAATTAGTGTTGTTCTTTTGCTTTTTATTTTCCGAAATTGGTATTGCTTGTGTTCTTGGTGTGAACTGAGAATCCTTGCACTATGATTCTGACTTTTGTGTTTTTTCTTTGTTATGATTTAGTTTTTAAAAATGTAGAGAAGAGAGTCTCAGTGAGTGAGATTTTTTAGGATATGTCATTGTGGCCACCATACGGAGTCTTGCTCTTGGATGAGCGAAAATGAGAGAGAGGTAGGAGTTGTTGGTTCCCAAGGCAGATGGGATCGAGATTGGTACCCATACCATGATTCTCCCAATTCGAGGTTAAGTGGTAACTCGAATCTGTGGTATGGAAATTCATCGGGAAACCAACACTTTCGGTTTGATAGTTGGCATTCACCAATTTATAGTTTACCCCAAGGAAAATCCCTAGGATTACTTCCCAAATCGAATTGGAGAAATTTTGCAAGCTATAGCTAATGTGACTAAGAGAAGTAAGTTACTCCAATCACAATTGCAAAGCAACATTAGAGATTTGGGAAATCGACTTTTCTCAAGCATTGAGAAAGTTGAGGGTCAAGTGAGTGATTTGACTGAAAATGTGAACAAACTAGAAATCCAATATTCCGAAAATGAACCATCCCAAGTTGAAGTTGAGATTTTGGTAGATGAATCCAAAGCGGATGGGGAGTGGTTTGTTGAGAGTGAAAAATTGAGGAAGGGTAAGTTATACTTAATTCATCATATTACATACTTTTACCCCAACCTCCACCAATAGAACCAACTCCCACATTTTTGGAATCCTTAATGGAAACCGTAGAGAAGCTAATTGTATACGCTAAGCTTCAAAACCACCTATTTCCTCTATGGTTGACTCCTGCTCTACTATATCTTCCTCTTTGAAGATTGTCACCCCCACCACTCCAATTTTGGTTACCTATGGTTATGTGGTACAAACCCGCACCATATGGATAATATTAGGGATATGCTGATGACCTTAATGATACGGAGCTTATCGGGAGGCTAACCGAGTTTTAAAAAATTATATTAGTTTTTTTTTCTTTGAAAAAAAAGTTTCTCATATTTTCCTCCCATTCTTACCCAAAACCATTAGACACCACTACACTCCACCACCTAAACCACCACCAAATACATAACCTAGGACCACACACTTGTTCTTTCTTTGTGTGGATGTTGATTGACACTTATTTAGTATGGATTCGTAGTGGCTTATTTTGTTTGGAGTAGATTTGAGGATATTGAGGTGCGAACAATATATTGGGAAGTTGTGATTTCCTATCATTTTGTTTACCTCCCCTTCTTTTCATATCATGTTTCTTATTTGAGGAATGTGTGTATTGTAAGTGTAAGGGAGGAAAGATGTCACATTGCATTGTTTTGTAGATGTTTAGTGTTTTTGATATGTTTTCTTATTTTGAGTTTTTGGTTTTGGAACACTATCACACTTGGTGTGCATGTTTGTTTTGTGGAAGCATGTGGTTTTTGGAGGAAAGCTAGCAAACAGGAAGTTCAACTCATGCACCATATAGACGTACATGGTTTGTGATGCTCAAAATGGTGGACAATAAAGAGAATCAACCCCCAAATTCATGAGGCTTATTGACGTACATGACCCATGAAGTTCACTTACCTTCTTACATCCCGATCACCATTTCTTCCTTGCCACCACCAAAATACCACCGCAACCCACTTACCCTTAAAACTAGACCTGGAAAAATATAACCGAACCCGAAAACCCAAAATTAAATAAACGAACCGAAATCGAACCGACACCCGAATAGTTGAACCCGATCACTAACCCAAAACCGAAATCACCCGATCGAACTGAACTCAAACTAAAATTGCCTGATCCTATAGGACCTGAACTCGAAAAGGACCCGCACCCGTATCGAACCTGAACCCGGACCCGAAAAGGACCCGGACCTGAAAGATACATGATCAAACCTGACTACTACCCGATTCGAAAGCAACCGAATCGATGTGAACCCGAATTTAAAGCGATGTAAATTAATGTCAACCCGGACCGAACAAGACCTGAATATGATTGTATAGTGTGTATATAATTTGTATTGTATTAATTTATATTTGATCGTATTAAGTTGACAATAACATT